>JAHWFP010207361.1:0-40688 GCA_023313725.1 Lithobius niger | reverse complement strand
TGTGTAAATACTATTTCATCTGTAAATATATTCTCCATTTCGATTTCAATAAACACTGTCAATCACCTTTCCTGAGTCATTGTTACGTTTTCTCTTTATTGTTGTACACACTGTAAAGCTTGGTTATGTCATGTACGGGTATAGACAACCGTTTACCTTCAATTACGATGGTCTATAGACACCATTATTTTGCTTCCGAGTCACTTTTTTGTGTGGCATCCTTGGGGCAACGCCATACCACCTGTGGACCGGAAGTGACGTCGTCGTGGCGTCACATCACCTGTAACGTCACTTCCCTTATGGCGCCATTTTACTTCCCCGCCATTTTTGAATCAACCTGTGGGCGCCGCCATCTTGGACCGGAAGTGACGTCATCGTGACGTCATCGTGACGTCATCGTGACGTCACATGACCTGTGACGTCACTTCCGTTTTGGGCCGCAACGCATTATTACTACTTACATTGGCGACGAGGATGATTTAGTTAAATACTAACTTAACAGCATACCAGAACTGGATTAAGTTTCAGGCTGGTTTTTCAACCTAGACAATAGGTAAACTCAGGCTTAAATGCTATGGGGAACCAATTTAGGCAAATGAAGATTACCTCACCAAAAATCCAGGACTGACTGTTAGTAGACTGATTTCTGAGGTGGCAGCTCGGATGGCAGTTGAAAGCAGCTGAAGTAGACGTTGGATCAGCGATTTCTTGTTCGGCCGGCAAGGGGAACGTTTGATTACCCGTACTGTTTGGATTTGGAGGTATTTGTAGGAGTTAAGTCCCTCGTATGGGTGAAGACTTGTTCGCAAGGGTGCCACATCATAAAGCATTCTGCTGGCATAGTGTTGGTGGGAATGCGGTGCATTGCTTGCTAGTAGGGGTTTAGGCAGCCAATTATTGATTTGTTAAAAAAAAACTCATTCAGGTTGATGAAAACTTGATTGATTAATTGTTAAAAAGAATACGGTGTGCAAAGCGTGTTCTTGTTATCAGCTAGTGATATTTTGTAAAGATTTGTAAGTAAATTTAAATACTTGAAAAGATTATAGAATACGCAAGTTGCTGATGGATTATTTAAACTCACTGCTCAAAAATTTAAAAGTAAAATTACTCTTAAAGGTAATGGGAAGGCTATTTGGACCTATATTAAATGTAGTGATTTTTCTACTTATTTTATCGCGTATGAGCGATGAAGATGTAACTCTTAAGAGTTCAGCTAATGCATCTGATCTAAATACGTCTAGTAGTTGGAGTACCATTAGTGGGTCTTTGATTTCTGTTAGCTCTAGTATTAGTACTAGTAATTTAAGCTTTGAAAGTGTGTCTGAGGGTTTGGTCAGAATGGGTGAAGCACCGCCAAGAACACACAAAAAGTTTGAGGCTTTTGATGCCACTAGTGAAAGCTGGACAGTATATTTGGAACGAGCCAAATTACACTTTGATGCTTTTGACGTACCAGATAAAAAGCAAGTTGCAATACTCCTTTCAAGCATAGGTAAAAAGACCTATGGCTTGTTGAGGAATCTATGCTCGCCTGATGCTCATGCATCCAAGTCACTTGACAAGATAGATGAATTGCTAAAATCTAACCTGGATCCTAGTCCTAGTTTTATTTATGAAAGAGTTCAGTTTATGCAGTGAGTGCAAGCCCCGGGTGAAAGTGTTGCAACGTACATTCAGGAGTTGAAACACATAACTGTAAATTGTCAATATAAGGAATTCCTAAAGGAGGTTTTGCGAGACAGGTTTGTCTCTGGAATTCGGAATGCAAAAGCTCAGGACCCTTATGACAATGGAGCCTGAAAAAGTGGCGTTTGACAAAGCCTGCGAGGTTGCACTTGCTCAAGAAAGGGCTGAACAAAGTGTTAGTAGTTTTCAGGGGTCGTCCACTCACTAAGTAAGAGATAAGCGTCCAAATTTTAAATCTAAGGCGGATTTAACGTGCTATTGTTGTGGATACAAAAATCCCATGAAAAGAGAGTGCAAATGGAGGAGGGAAGCCTGCTCAATTTGCAGGGAAGTGGGCCACCTGAAACGAGTATGCAAGTCTGGCAAGAAACCAGGCGCTAGTAGCAACTCGGGCACCACTACTCATAAGCCAAAAAGGGCAGATAACTCTGGTAAGGAGAAATCATTAACAAAAAGAAAGCACATCATGTAGAAGAATCTGGAAATTCAGATTCAGGCACCACTTGTGTTGAGTCGGATGATAGCCTGAGCTCTAATATATATATATACCATGACCCATTCACATATCAATTCAACAAAGTGGATTGTACATTGTGAATTAAATGGTCATAAATTGCCTCTCGAAGTAGATTCTGGCTGTGATTCAACCCTAATCCCTCTAGTTGGTATAATAGTTACTTTTCGGATGTTAAATTAATTCCTACCAACATCACGCTAAAATCGTGGGTTGGGGTAGTAGTCAAACCGTTAGGAGTAATAAAACTAAATGTTAAATTGAACAACCAGGTTGAGAAACTGAGCGCTGTAGTGGCACCTGGTAATCAACCTGCCCTTTTGGGAAAAGGGTGGATTAGGAAATTTGAACTAAGCCCGAGTCAATTCTTTGACATCGAAGTTCGTGATCCTGAAGCTGTTACCGAATTTGTAGGCTCTGTTACTGACAGTGACATCTTTGAAAGGTTCCCCGACTTGTTTAAATCGGGACTGGGAAAGTTCAGGGATTTCAAGGCCAGTGTCAGGCTTAAGCCGGGGGCCAAACCTAAATTTTGCAGGGCCCAATCTGTGCCTCTAGCTGTTAGAAGCAAGGTGGAGTCTGAAATCAACCGATTGGTTCAGGAGGGGATTCTGAAGCCGGTAGATTGTTGTGCCTGGGCAACCCCAGTAGTGTTGGTCTTCAAACCTGATGGTAACGTTAGGATTGTTGGCGACTACAGCATAACAGTGAATCCGGAGTTAGAAATAGAATACCACCCCGTTCCTAGAGCGGAAGAATTGTTTGGTAAACTGGCTGGAAGTGACAGGTTTTCGATCATCGATTTGAGTGATGCATTTCTGCAAGTTGAGCTCGAAGAAGACTCTAAACCCGCCCTTACCATTAACACCTGTTTAGGGTTATTCCAGTGGCAAAGAGTTCCATTGGGCCTAGCGAGTGCTCCTGGAATTTTCCAGAAGCGCATTGAACATGTGCTGAAGGATATTCCTAATCACAACCTTTTTTTGATGATATTTTGATATCCGGAAAGGGTGAGGGGCATGACCAGGCATTGTTTAAAGTATGCTCAGCCTTGCAAGAAAATGGTGTTCAAGTCAAAAAGGCAAAATGTAAAATAAATAAGGGTCAAATTAGCTATCTTGGTTTTGTCATTAATAAAGATGGAATGTCTAACCTTCCAGAGGTTCTTGATGCCATAAGGCTTGCGCCGGAGCCCAGTAATGCTCAAGAGTTAAAAAGTTACTTAGGGTTTATGAGCCAGTATCGAAAATAAGTGCCACATTTGGCATCTCTGCTAGCTCCCCTAAACAAGTTGTTATCACCAAAGACACCCTGGCTCTGGACAGCAGAATGTTCGGAGGCAGTGGCTAACGTAAAAAAAAGCATTTATAGACTCAAAGGTTCTGGTGCACTATGACCCAAATCTCCCTTTAAAACTCGTTTTGCAACGCGTCCTCCATAGGGGTTGGCGCAGACTGGTTCATACAATGCCTACTGGGGAAGATAGACCTATTGCATTTGTTTCACGGGCTCTTAGCAGGGCTGAACTTTCTTATGCCCAGTTTGACCGTGAGGCACTTTCGATAGTGTTTGGGGTCAAGAGGTTCCATCAATATCTTTTTGGCAGGAGGTTTATACTGCAGACTGATCAAAAAGGGTTGCTTTGGGTGTTTGGTAGTAAAGTTGCCATTCCAGCTATGGCTGCAGCTCGCATTCAGCGTTGGGCACTATACCTGAATGGCTACCATTTTGAGCTCCAACACATCCCGGGCAAACAGAATCTTACAGCAGATTATTTATCTCGAATGCCTTTGCCGTACACGCCTCCTATTGGAAAAATGCCAGGTTATCAAGTTATGAACTTACAGACTATTGAATCTTTGCCTGTCTTGTCAGACCAACTGGAGCGATTAACGCTTAAGGAAAAGGTTTTGTCCACAGTATTCCGTTACACAAACGAGAGTTGGCCTGACAAGGTTGGTGACGAAAGTTTAAAACCATATTTGCACCGTAAAAATGAGCTCTCATTAGAAGGTAAAGCTATTTTTTGGGGGCACAGATTGGTAATCCCAGAAATATTAAGACCACATGTGTTAACAGAATTGCATCTGGGTCACTGTGGGGTGGTGCGAATAAAGGCTCTTGTGCGTTCAAAAGTCTGGTGACCTGGTATAGACAAAGACCTAGAATACACTGTAAAAACCTGTGAGGCTTGCCAACTAGATAAAGAAGATTTTTCAGGACGAAAACATGTATGGTAGCATCCAGCACAACCTTGGTCGCGAATACACATTGATTTTGCAGGACCTTGTTTTGGAGGGAAAATGTTTTTATGTATCCTGGATGCACACTCTAAATTCCCCTTTGTGTTTCAAATGAAAACAACTACCAGCGCTTGTATTATTAAAATATTGAGGGAATTATTTGCTACATTTGGATCGGTGAAAATTTTGGTCTCTGACAATGCACCAAATTTCGTTAGTTCAGAACTTACCAGTTTCCTAAAGGAGTGTGGCATCAGGCACATTACTAACATTCCGTATTTTCCGGCTAGCAATGGTGCAGCGGAAAACCTGGTTCGTTTGTTTAAAAAAATCTGTAAAAGCTAGTCTAACACAAGGTCTAAGGTTAGAGAATTCACTGTTAAATTTTCTAATGGCTGCACGCAATGTACCGCATAGCATAACGCAACGTATACCAGCGGACATATTTCTAGGAAGACACCTGAGAACACGCCTATCGCTAATGATCCCATCTGCAAATGACAGTGTGAAATTGCAAAAGACCGTCAATTAAAGCCAACTATCACTAAGCCACAAATAAGCTTTGAAGTTCACCAACCTGTATGGTTTAGACAGTATAAACCAAACTCGAAACGCCGATGGCAAGCAGGCAACGTGATTCGAAAGGATGGAAATTTGCATTATGCTGCAGAAAATAAAACTGGTGAAGTTTACAGGAAGCACGCCGATCAACTACGTAACAGAGAGGAAGTCGCATCATTTTCCGGCTCCGATTCAATCAACTGGCATGAAAATCCAGTTTTTCAGTCACCAGAGGGCGTAAGCTCTCGAGCCGAAAGTAGTAGAGGAATCGAAACTGAAACAACAAGCTTGCGACCGTCGATAGCAAATGACACTTGAGCGTTCGGAAATGCCAGTCATTCATTCAAGATCTTCGCCTGTTGCGTCATCGGCAGCACCAAAGATCTCTGTGCAAACGTCATTGCGACGCACTTCATTATTACCGCCAGTTTTGTCACCAAGTGTTGGAGGTGTGCGCAGGGAAAAAGGTTCCGCCGACACTTTGCCTATTCTGCTACGAGAAGCTTCGCCAGCTAAACAAACTTTCCGTGAGTTGGGAAGAATTCCACCACAAACAATTGTTGGGGATGCACCTGTGCTTCGTAGGAGCAGTCGAGCACGGACAGAGCAGCGGCGACTTGAACTTTAAATAAGCAAGATTAGCTTACAGAAATATTTGGTCACGAGAGGGGCCAAATTGGGACCTTCGTGGGGTCTACAGTAGACCCCACAGTTGGTCCCAACTAGACCCCCTATTGAAATATACGGGACCTATTCAGGGCTTTGTGACCTAATCTTTGGCCCCAATTCGTGACCAACAAAAATCGACAGTTCAGCAGATTCTTTGAGTTGACCCGTTTTAGACCCCGGGTTGTGACCAATCAAGGGCCTAATGCTGATTTGTCCCAAATTAACCCCAGTTTGTGACCTAAAATGGGCCAAGAAGACTACAGTTATTTTGGCCCTAAATTGATCCCAGGATGTGACCAAAAAAGGCACAGCTTTTCCCTTGATCCCAGACAAAAGAAAAAGTGACAGTTGGTATTTGAATTCTCTTGTATTATTTTCATGTTACGTACCATTCCTAAGCTAGCTCAAGCTGCATTATTACACTGTATACAACACCACATCACACTTGACACTAGCACTATGTACTTAACCCTGCACTTACCTATTCTGCCATCTTTTTTTTTTATTTTTTTAATGTTTTGAACATAACACCCCACTTTTTTAGACTTGTGTAACAAAGTTGTAATATTCTTAAGTCACAGTTTGTAATCAAGTGGGGTCAAACAGTGGTCTAGCTGCTAAAGCCCCAAACCGTGGCTAAGTGGAGGTCTTGTGACCAAGGCTGAATATTAGTGGTCACCAATTGTGACCAAGTCGGGGTCAAACTGGGGTCTAGCTGCTGAAGCCCCAAATCATGGTCAAGTGGAGGTCTTGTGACCAAGGATGAATATTGTTGGTCACCAATTGTGACCAAATGGGGGCCAAACTGGGGTCTAGCTGCTAAAGTCCCAAGTCGTGGCCAAGTGGCGGTCAAACTGGGGTCTAGTTGCTAAAGCCCCAAATCGTGTCCAAGTGGAGGTCTTGTGACCAAGGCCTACTATTATTGGTCACAATTCGTGACCAAGTGGGTTTAAACAGGGGTCTAGGTGTTAAAGCCCCAAACCGTGGCCAAGTAGGGGTCTTGTGACCAACTCTAAATACTCTTGGTCACCAATTGTGACCAAGTGGGCTCAAACTAGGACCAAGTTAGTTAAGTCACGATTTGTGACCATTTTGGGGCCTATCCAGGGTCTAAACATTAAGAGGCCCCAAATTGTGACTATCTTGGGGCCTGTTGGGATCAATGGGCAAATGCAGGTCACGATTTGGGATCAACATGGGGTCAAACCAGAGATAATCTGAATCAAACATTTGAAAACCTCAGGTACTGGGGTCTGCTGTGGCCAGTTTGGGATCAGTTTGGGCCCTTGTGACCATTTTGGGACTTAACTTGGGTCTATTTGTGACCAAATTTTTCTGTAAGGGAGTAGTTTCGTTGGGCAGCCACCATATTATTTCTTAATGTTTCTATGGGTTTTTGGGTTTCAGTGTATTTCTTGTGTGGTCCCAGATTATACGTAAATGTTTTTGGTTACGTTTATAATTTTGGGGGGCTATTTGTTCTGTGTAATATTGGATTTAAAAAATAGTGTTAGGAAAAAAAAATAAATATAAACTTGCTAACCTAGCTTAGGGGGTTAAGGATTGTGTTTTGTGTATATATTGGGCATAACTTGTACATAGATATTTTTTTTGTGTTTGCTGCACGAACACGCCTTTTTCAGGAGGGGTGAGCGTGGTGTATGAGATAAGGTGTAGCTAACTAGTGTTAGCTACTTTCATTAACACCTTAAGTTTGTTGTACACCTTAAGTGGCCTTACCTGTATTCCTTTAGTTGTATGCACACCCACTAGAGGGTGTCTGTTGAATAAAGTATATAAGTACTTGCTGGCCTTGCCAGTTGTTGCCTAGCTCTAAACTACTCCTCTAGTCGTTACTCTGTCCAACCACACCTTGATGGTGTGTGCCTTTGCTAAGTTAGAACCCACATGTGTAGCAACACATATGTTACACGCCTCAATGGCAGCTCGCAACTCATCACGGGAAGAGTAGTGGGCATCTTTAACAGTATTATTTTTCTGCAATAACCCTATCAATCTATCACGGTACTGTTGATCATCACGCACTTGCGAGTATATTAAATCCTGCATCTGCATTTGAAGGTTCCTCAAGAAAAAATCAGGCACCCCAGTATTAACATTGTATTGTTTCCCCCGCTTACTCTCGCTTTTGCTCTCTGCCCTTTTTTTTCTCTACAACTGGAGTATCAGAAGCAAGACGTTTGCTGCTGTTTTGCTGTAAAACATGGCTGCCGTCCACCATTTTAGGGCCTGCCTACTAAAGAAATAAGTCGCTTACCCAGCTTCAGTACTCCTGCTCCCTGAACAAGATGACTGGGAAGTGCCAGATACATTGTGAGTAGCAAGTAAATCCTGCTTAACTCGTATGGCGATTATCCAAGATAAATAAGTGTTTCCACGGTAAATGGTAGGCTTAGCCTCTTTCCTCCCTGTTTTACTGTTCCATGGTATTAGGACTGAAGCCTCACGGACTTTAGAGAAAGACCCAATGGTGTAGTGCCGTAAATGCTGGCAATAACGTCTCACTGTGAACGTTAGGTGTTGTTTCTTATTAACCACTTTTGTGGCAAACCGTGGGTTAATTCGTACGAACGTGAGACGAGAAAGGCAGGATAAAGGCGAGTGAGAGCAAGGAACAACTGACCCCACTGGACCAAATAAAGTTAATCAGACCAACCAAAAACCAACGATCGTCCTTTTATGTTCGCTTCTTTACATTGGATACCGGACATGAGAACCACGGACATCCTATCAAGGAAAGGAGGTAATTCCAGGTTCGAGTGTGGGCGTTGGGTCAAGGGCCTCTACCTCATTCCAGAGGCCAGTGGTAACGTAACGCACGCTCGAGCTACCGGCCTTTTTCATTTCATGAAGCCTGAAGAAGGGTAAATCGGTACAAAGTATCCCCGTAGAATACTTAAAATGAATATTTTAATCGTGTCGTTTCAATCTCCGCCACCTTTCTCCCACGCAGGGGAACGGTGAAGATTAGAGAGAGCGAGAAAAGTATTAGCACTTAAAATTTAGGTGTGAAAGTCCGAAACGGGAAAGCTGAGTGTTTCTTTGAGCAAGGTTGTTCTCACAACAAACCTCTTAACACATTTTAAATTACAAAAATTTAAATTAGAAAAAAGAAGAATTTCTAAGTAAATTTTACTGAGAACACTGTTTTAACTACATTTTACATTAAACAAAATGACAACTCATAGTGCCGGCATTAACAGTACCAGGTTTGTATGAAAGAAAACAGTCGTGAAGCTTTAAGACTTTAAATCAACTAACAAAATATTTATGTTTAGGGTAGGTGTGCCTAGATGGAGCAATAGTTTGAAGCGGCACACAACTTACTTCAGTTTTAAAAGAAACTCACGACGGTAAAACTAGTTGATTAGGTTTCCAGTTTACAGCAAAAAAAAAACTTAACAGGGAGAAAAATTACATGTTACTTAGGTTAGGCTAAGTCTTTACAGTTTTGCATAAGTTGGCAACAAAAAAACTCCTTAGAGAAAGAAAAAATTTCAGTTAGTTATCAAGTTGAGTCCTAACTTAAAAGGATTTACCCAGTTAGAAGTGCCTACCCAGTTAGAAGCCCCCCCCCCTATACGAAATGTTGGCATTTTTTATTATTTTTGCCCCCATTTATAAAGCACCTACATAAAATAAGCAACATTAAAAAAAAATCGGGCCTGCGGGTTATACGGAAGTTTTTTGGTACGTTAAAACAAAAAAAAGGCCTGTTTCTCTATAAGCCTAAACGTTCACCTACCAAACTCAGCAGCAGCAGTGATACAAATCACGTAAAAACCCGAGTTAAAAATCGTAATTTTCCACTTTTCGCCATGCATATCTTGTAATAATTGATGAATCATGTAGCTCGTTTCAAGATTCCAGTTGTTGTAACTGTTGACATCATAATTTCAAATCCACTTTTAATTAATAGCGCCAATTTCGTTCGAGTTTGAGCGTCGTGTCTTCCTCCATGATCGCATTGTTGATCGCTTACTACTCCGTTCTGGTCCAATTTCCTGTTCCTGCACAGATGATGAGGAGGATGAGATAAGAGTGCACGGAGCGTGTAACCAATAAGCTGCTTCAGCATGCGATATAGCAATGGCGTTTTTCAAAGATGAGCAGCGTGCACTCCTGATTATTTACGGTACCATGTATGCAGTATAAAGATAGTACACAGCACTAAAAGACAAAATAGCTTTCATTTTACCTTGGATTACAAGATAACAAATGCTTTGGAAGGCCAACAGCAGCTGGTCTTAAGTATGCATTAGTGACGTTTTTTCTACCTCCAGATAGGAGCACCCTCCACTCAAATTTGCTAAGCGTCTGGCGCTTTAACTTGGGAAATACGGTACTCACATAATGACAAAACTAAGTTTAACTTTGGGTTAGGTTAGAATTTATAACCTTCATTTTACTGAGCACACCTATTCAGTACAAGAGCCATAACTTTTTGTTCCTACCCTTGACTAACATAGAGTCCAACAACAAAACATCGAGTAATATTTTTAAAGATCTATATATTAGCAGTATTGATTATGCTAGGCCTTACTTGGTTATGGACGTAGAAGATATACCTGTGGCTATGCTAATTGACACTGGGAGAGGAGTGACGTTGATTGTAAGAATAATTGCTACTTCATTTCTGGCTAGTGGTGACAATCGGTGTAGCCTATAGGGACTTGTGTGCCACGTAAATTTAATTGGTGTGGGACAGAATAAGGTTGGTAGCACAGCTTTCTAAATGTGGATTTGCCACTCGACACGAGTTAATTGTGGAGGACAATGGCATGTTTGGGGATGCAGATGTTTTAATTGGGTTTGACTTTCTGAAGGGACAAGCCGAGATGGTTGTACTTGCATTGCTCTGAAAATTTACTTGCCACCTTAAATTTCAGTTGTTGAGTCCTTCGGCCTATGCGGGTAAAGAGCTATATTTTTGTAACAGTGAAATTGTTAATTTCTGTGATTATTGCCCTGGTTATGTTCGGCTGGCCACATTGGATATTGACCACCAATCTTCAGAGGAGGATTAAGACAATAAGCGGCCTCGGTCCACAGAACCATGGGTTGTGGAGGACGCCTTGGTTACTTTGCTACATGATGTTACTGTAGGGCAAACTGTTCCGTTCTGTTGGAAGGCGTGATACATTGGCCATATCCCGAGATTCAGAATGGTCATGAAATTATGCAGAGGAGGATATTGCGCTTATACAAACAACTCCCTTGTACAAGCAACTCCCTTGGGACGTATTCCAATGCTGGCCATAAATAGTTCATGTTTTGAGGTTGTGTTGGCTAAAGCTGTGTTTTGGGTTGTTGTACAGTTGTTATACAGCCTAGAGCGTCTTATTCTACTACTACAGGCCTATTGAGAATTTGGAGCCTGAAGAGGTTAACACTTTCAGGCCTAAGAGACGATATGTCGCCGTTGCAATTCCACTGCGAAAAAGCTGAAACGACGATGTATAGTTAGCCCGGTTCAGCCTAGTTCTACGCCCTGTTAAAAAAAATCCTATTGCGTACATCAGAGGCGTAACTCCAATTGAATTGGATAATTTCGAACGTATATTTTCGGTTTATCTAGGTTAATTTAATTTAATATCATCGTTTATTACCTTAAGCCAATGTTATTGTTGGCATCGTCGCCAAAATGGACGTGAAATAGCATTTATTTGCTGAAAATAGCCCTTGGTTCAAACGATCGTATCTCCGGAACGACGCAACATACAGCTGCCATCTTGGTCGCGTTCGAGAGAGGGGATTCCCAATTTTCTGGCCCGCGAAAAATGACGTCATCAACTCCAACATCACTGCCTGTATTCCTCCAATGAAATGTCCTGTTTCAACGGCCGTTGTTCAAACGCTTCAGCCTGATTGGCCCGTTCGCGGCACGTGACTCTTCGGCCGTTCGCGAGTGACGTCACGCGAAGCGAGTCAAGGTCGCAGCCATTGGCGCTAGCAGGAGCACGTCGCATTGCGGGCAGCCGGTCATTATGGCGTCCGGCAACGATTTGGTAGTGAGCTGTAATCGATCGTGAATCTCGAAGAAATAAAGCAACTTTAAACTATTTTTACGGTAATAAAACAAAGTAATGATTTCGGAAGTAATAACACGCGTTGTGATGGAAGAATATCATGTGGATGTTATCGTTCTGAGTACTGTAAGTTGAAACTTTCGTTAGCGCTCTTCACGCAGTCGAACTTCTGGATTTTTTTAAATAATGAAAACGTAAGACAATGGTCCCAATTATATTTCTGGTCAATAATTTACAATATAATTATTACGTCTGCGAATTTTTATACTCCTAGACCGCATAGTTTTCTTATTACAATTAATTTTCGTGAGGCATGCAACTTGTTCATGGCAGCCATGTTGCAGCCATAGGCTTTCTCACTCGAGAATTGAAAAAATGGCGTGGCCTAAAAGGGTTAAATCTGCAGAATAATTGGAGGCAGATTGGAAGGAATTGGAAGCACAGTTTATTTTAAAGGAATTGGGCGAGTACAAGAAACACTTGTTTTTGCATCAGAAGGCATTCAACCGGCATGAATATGCCCTGGGATTGTACCACGAATACCAGGCAGATTTGGATGTGAGGAATTCAGATCCCATTAAGAACAGAATTTATAGGGTGCCATATGCACAAAGGGAAATTTATGGAGGATAAGCTGCGTGAATTATTAAAAATTCGTGTTTTGGAGCACAGCACAAGCCCTTGGGATTTTTCTGCCTTACTGGTTAGGAAGAAGGAAAATAAATACAGATTTGTCGTTGACTTATGGAATCACGACAAGTCACGACAAGTTGCAGCATTCCATTGCCTATGTTGGGTAATGTACTGGTTAAGTTAGTAGGGTGCACTGTTTTTAGCCATTTCGATTTTCGTCTGGGATTTCACCACATACACCTGCCGGAATGAGCAAGGGAGATTTGCGCGTTTACTGTCAGACAGTTCAACGTACAATACCGTCCTCTTCCGCTGGGGCTGAAGATAGCACCTAATGTTTTCCAGCACTGTGCTAACCAAATTTTCGCACCTGCACTAGATTCATTTTGTCATCTCTATTTAGATGATGTGCTGCTTACGTCACATGACATAACTTCTCACCTAGAGCAAGTGGACATAGCACTGGGCCTTACTGAAAAAGTGACATGAAATTACGGTATTTCTCCGAATGTAAGACGACTCGAATATAAGACGAATTGCATTTTCAGGCCCATATATAAATAAAAAACAAATGCCCTCGAATGTAAGACGAATGTCAATTCTGCACGAAATAAAACTCCTATGATCATGCAAAGTTTAAAAAATGGTTCTCGGCAATAAGGCCTCTAAAAATCAACGAGAGATATTTTTATATGCCTCCTCCATCCCCCCCCCCCAACAACAAAAAAATTGATGCCTGAGAACCATCTTTTCACCTTTGGTAGGCCTAATTTTATGATGTCAAATGCAATTAAAGCCTACTGCAGAAAAAAATTTGTATTGAAATTTTAAATCTTACATTTTTGCTTTCGCTTTCTTCAAACACATTCTTTTGAAAAAAAAAACCATGGCAATAAAGTTCATTAAATGTCGGGCTATAGGCCTATATTAATAGTTATCACTGCTACCACTATCAAAATCACTTGAAAGTTTTCAACTTTGGTAGGCTTAATATTTATCAAAAAAAAATTATTCTGAGGCCTAGGCTATCTGGTGAAAAAAAAAGCTTTGTATTTAAAACTTTAAATGGTACATTTTTGCTTTATGCACTTTAATCCAATGCATTGTTTTTAAAAAAAAAAAGGCCATGGCAAAGTTCACTAGGCTAATATCATGGTATAGGCCTAGATTAATCATAATCACTGCTGCCACTGTCAAAATCACTTGGGAAGTTTTCAGAGTCAATTGGAACAGATTCGGGTCCATCTTCTTCCCACAAAATGTCATCTTCAGTGCCGTCCATGGCATTGCTTAGACAGCACTTCTTGAAACCTTTGACAATTGTTTCAGCTCGAATTGATTGCCACGCAGACACAACCCATTCTCAGACAAGAGAAATGGAAGCTTTTTTAATTCGTCCAGAAGGGTCACGGTCATGGTCATGGTCATTTTCCGCCATCCATTCAGTATATAGTTCTTTCATGTGGTCTTTGAATGGCTTATTTAGGCAAACGTCGAGAACTTGAAGCTGGGAGGTCATTCCGCCTGGAATTATTACCAAATCGGAATTCAGAGTCTTTACGTCATCTTTAACGTCTTCAGTTACATGACCTTCGAAAGCATCAACACAGAGCATTCCACGCTTTCTTAGGAGTGCACCTGGGCGTCTGTTCCAAACCACCTTTAGCCAATCGAGCATCAGATCGTTAGTCATCCAACCCTTCTCTTGCAAACGAACTATAACACCTGGTGGAATCCGTTCTTTAGGCATGGTTTTTGTTTGAAAATGAGGAAAGGAGGGAGTTTAGTTCTATCAGCCAAAACGCATAACATTGCAGTGAACCTTTCCTTTTTGTGTCCTGTTGTTTTGATTAACACAGTTTTTGCACCTTTTTCGTTGATGGTGTTTGCTAATGGCATATCAAAATAAATCGGCGTTTCATCTGCATTGCCAATGCAACTAATCAAATAATCGTTTTTTTTCCGAAGAGCCAGCACATACCTTTGATAGGCCACCAATTTTTCTTCGTAATCTGCTGGCAATTTTTGAGCCAGTGTCGTACAACGACGAAGGGAAAATCCGTGACGACGAAAAAATCTGTCCCACCATCCCCCACTGGCCTTAAATGTGGTTTGTGGAATTTTTCGGATTCGGGCTAATTGAACAGCTTTCATCTGCATCATTATCCTCGTAACAGGCAATCCGTTTGCTCTTGTCTCACAAAGTTCACCATTTCTTCTACCAGTTCTGGATGCCGTCCTCTTTAGGGTCCACGAAACGATTTACGACTTGGTGCCACGTTTTTAAGCCTTTCTTGCTGACCAGGCCATCGACGCACACTGCACTTCGACACATCAAATTTCCTCGATGCCTCGCAGTTATTTCATAGCTAATTCATTTTAGCTCGTGCGACTGTTTGGTACTCGCCTTTTTTTCCACGCGATCGATGAGCTTCTTCTCCTTTGCGGCCGACATCTTGGATTGCAATGCCTAGCGTGAAGACGGAAGATGACGTACAGCGCATGCGCGACAGGCAAGCAGGCTGGAAATTAGCAGGCCCTGGCACGCACAATGTGCTCACTTCCGGTTTCAAGTTATTTTAACATCGCCGCGATCGCGTTTTGGATTCGCATGCGAATATAAGACGAAACAACAGTTACGAATGAATAAATTTGGAAAAAAGTATCGTCTTACATTCGGAGAAATACGTTAAGTCCTTCTAAATGTACCTTTGGGTAGTCAAAATTAAAATTTTTGGGGTTTGTAATTACCAAGGATGGTGCGAGTCCTGAGCTGATAAATTGGTTGCCATTAAGATCTATCCAAGGCTAGAAATGCCATGCAGATGCGTTGTTTCCTTGGACTGGCCAACTTCAATAGACGCCAGTGAAATTTGTCAGTTCTACATGTGACAATCTAACTAAATTAACACAAAAAATGTATGTGTGGAACGAGGCAGCCGAACCATCATTCAAAAACTTACACAGCATTGATGGAGGCTACTACACAAAGGCACCAAGATTTCTCTAAGCCTTTCATGTGTGGAATAGTGCTTGGCTACACATCTAGGGCTTTTTCAGCGGCAGAAACTAAGACAACTACTGCTCAACGTCAGATACTCGCTACGACACAAGCCATTGAATATTTTCGTCTAATTTTACAAGGACGTACCTTCACGTTAAATGTTGACCACATAGCTACGATTTATTTGTACACGAGTCCTAATTTGTCTCCTAAATTGGAAAGGGTGTTGTTGAAATTGAGGGAGTATGATTTTATTATTCCGCACAGGGCCGGGTCAAGCTTGCCTGTGGCGGATGCACTACCCAGAGCCTTTGAGTTACTGGTTTGTGTACTAGACAGGCAATAACCTGAGTGGACCAGGCAACAGGTAAAATTGAGCAGCAGCAACAACATGAGTATTGCAAGGAGGTATTCTCTAAGATTGCTGACAGAGGGGAGGTTGAAATTATCGATGCAGTTGGGCGAAACACTTATTACCAAGATGTTGATGGAGTGTTGCATTGTTTGTATGCTCCCAAACATGCTAAGGGTACCTTGGGATATACACCCCAATTATTAATACCTAAAGCGTTGGTAACACATTGTATTCGTGATTACCATTCCACTCCTACTAGTGGTAATTTGGGAAGGGATAAAACTACTGCCTTAATCCAGTCAAGGTGCTACTGGCCTACCTTGGTACATGATGTTCACGCTTATATTCGCACTTGTGTTTTGTGTCAATTTGATGAAGTGCCTAGGCATCCAGTTCGATCACGATTGAGGGGATATAAGCCTTTAAAACGACCCAACCAGGAGTGGATCCTGGATTTGATTGGTGTATTGCACAAAACCAAAAACTTTATTGTTATATTTTAACATGCATTAATGGTTCAGCTGTTATTTAGTAGCTGTGGCATTGCCTGATAAAACGTATTAAAACTGTTGCCAAGGCTCTTTATAGGGAGAGTTGGCTCTTTTTCATCATTAATTCATGATAGGGGGAGGCAGAGTTCGATAATCAGTTGCCTGACAATCTAACGCAGCTTTTGGGATTAAAACAGGTCAATTTTATGGCTAACACATCACGGGTTTCAAGGAAGTGGAGCGTGTGAACAGATCTATTGAGGAAATCCTACGTAAAATTGTGGCTACTGATATCAAAAATTGGGACAACTACTTGACAGCCGTTTGCCTTGCTTATAACGGTAGTGTTCATTCTTAAATCTTGGCTACGCTAAATTTTTTATTTTTGGGGCAGAATCAAAAATTACATAGCACACTGTAGTACGAACCTGTAGGAATTACTTACAATGACGAGAATTATCCGGCCGCCTGGCCTCACAATTGTAAGCTACTTGGGAATTGGTCCAACTCTACAACGAGAAGGCTTTTGAAAGACAGAAGGCATATTATGATCGGAAAGCATTTGCGTAAGTCTTGAAGGCAGACGACTATGTAACACTTCACGTTCACACGTACATAAAAGAAATATCACTGAAATTACACTAAATTTGGAGTGGTGTGTATCATATTTTGGAATTTTTAACACCTGTTACCGTCCGGTTGGCCGACGTGTTGAATCCGGATCGCGTCATGAAAGCACGTCAACAAACTTAATCCATTGTTTTTGCGTGATTCTAAATTTCAAAAGGTATTTGATTGCACATACGACATCAAAAATAACCTCGAAAAGTATGTGAGGTTTTCCCTCAACACGACTTGTATTTCTGCAGTCCCTTCCGTTTCCCCGGGCTTAGCTCGTAGTTTTGCCCGTGGTTGGCACATTAAATCGTGGAAGTGTTAATGGTAGCACCGGTGGCGACCGGAGGGTCAGATTGGGACGGTCCGATGATAGAACGACAGGGAATCCACTTGAGGCGACCGTACCGGACGCATCGAGTGCCGAAAATTCTGGTAATGGTGAGTCATCAGAGATAACGACCGCCGTAGAAGAAGAGGACCCCATATGGGGAAGAGGGTCCCAAGGAGCGCCCTTGGCACACGTCATAGGGCAACCTTGGAGCAAAAGTTTTCAAAAGTATCCAAAGGGGTGTGAGAATGGCAAGCTGCCCCAGCTCGCCATTTCCCACCCAGCTGGCCTTTCCCAACGCTTTCGCGCTCGCGCGCCATCTGGCGGCACAAGGCAGTCACTCGAGAGCAGAGCTACGGTCAAAATGGCCGAGTTGACATGTATCCAGTCGAGCTTCAGCAGTAAAAGTCATAATTAGAACCGAACCCTGGACTCGTGCTTTGCTTGGGGAAGGACGAAGGGAAAGGAATCACCCGACCCTTGCAAAGAGTTGGCGCCCGACGGAAGATGGTGATTATAGGAAATTTGAACTTCGAAAACAGCGATCGGCGATCAGCATGGAAGCCATGCGGTCGGCTCATTGACAATGCGTTGTGTAAAGGTTGGTCGTAGTGTTTTTGGTGGATCCCAACTTAGCTGGTAGGGGAAGAAAGAAGAAAGAGTGATCGTCAAAATTGTTGAACATTTGGGAAAAATCCTTGTCGAAATTACCTTTTGCATTTATATTGAAAGCATCGGCGCTCTTTGGAAGAGGAGCGGTAAGAACGATGATGTACTTTGTGCTGACTGATGTTTTCAGAAGGCTAGAAATTAGGGATTTCCCACGTAAAAGCTGAATTTTAATGAAATCCGTACATTTGTGCATCGTAACGTTAATTTTCAATACAAAATCCCGCCCTAGGCATCAACGCCACCTAGTGTTGAATTCATGTGGAGTAAGCATTTCGATGACGTCGCCTCCGTACACTCACGCATGTCCACCCCGTAGCTCGTTGTTCACGCAAAATCATTGAAAAACGACACCATTTTGGGTTTTTTGGAAATTTGCGATCGTTCTTTAGTCTCCACAAGGCATGAATTCAAGTTTGAATGTTGTCAGCACTCCCAAATCGATTAGTTATTATGCAACCATTGATGGTGAGGTGGTGGAACATTTAGAACTCCCGCTAATCGTTCGCAAACCCATTTTGTTGACGTCATGGATTTACAAGTAAACAGCGATCCCAAAACCAAGAACAGGTACTCTTGCCGCCGCTAGATGGCAGCACCAGTCGAGCGATCGCTTCGGACAAATCGATAGATATTTCAGAGGCACGCAACACAAGTAAAGATTTGAATGCTTTAACTGAAGACAACAGAGAGTTAAAACGTCAAATATATGATTGCCTTTTAGAATTGCATGAATTAAAAGACAAATATGAGCAGTTGTCAGCAGAAACGGAGCGCATGAAACTAGCTATTAGCAATGGAAGTGGCGAGAGTAATGTTAACAGTAGCAAACTTTTTAGAGAACCCCAAAACTAGCAAACTTCGTTAGCACCACCTACTTACGCGAGTATCGAATTTTTGCCGAATTTGAAGGAAATAAATGTGAGTCAAGCCTCGGGTGCAATATTTAAGGGTTCTTCGCCAGATTTTGCCAAAAGCAAAGATGTTTTAGAACAGTATCCTGTACAATGTAGTGTTACAGAAACAGATGACCAACCACGGTGGCTACACAACCTTGCTAATGTTATTGCTCACAAGTCGTTTAAGCCACAGATACTAAATTACAGTTCTAATTTATCTGAGTGGATTGCTGACACCACAATGCAATTACCTGGGAGTTCTTTGTCACCAAGCGACTTGCACAGCACCATGACATGTTGTATGCAGGGACATTATATGCACTGGTTGGGGTCTCTGAAAGTCAAACCACAAGACCGGGAAGGCATAAAGACTGCACAGCAGAAGAGATTCCAGAAAAAATACACTGATGCAGAGAGATTCGCGAGAATTTACAGCATGAAGCAGCAGCAACAGGAAGCTCCAGCGCAATTCGTCTATAGAATGTTGCACCAGATTAACAAGTTATCATTCAGTTTACAGCCGAAAGAAGTAGCTGACTTGGTAATAGGACAGATGCATGAGAGTTTAAGGCTGCACCTTGTAATCTTAAGACGAAAGATTACTCAAAGTGCTGGATGACCTGCCTAACTACATAAGGTTTCCCGACAAGCATTCTGACCAATACAGTGACAACAAAAGAGTGGGAACAACGACACGAACGCCGTCTTCAAGCACTTCGCAGCTGCACTCGCAACAAAAACTCGTCGATGCCGCAACAGTTGAACGTCGTCAAGCCGCACCGCCGTGCGCAGTCGCATCAGTACCTCCGCCTCCGCAATTCGACGTGAGTAGCCACCAGCCGCAACCTGTCGCTGCACCGCCAGAACGAACCAATCTCAACCCAAGCTCGCCAGCCTTTTCTCCAGCCTCAGCCGCATCTTCATTGCAAACTTCAGTCGCTCAAGACCGTTCTTCAGAAACGAAGCACCGCAAGCTCAGTCAACCGTTCCGGATGCCAACACGAGACCGAATAGTCCGAGACCTTGGCACAGACGGGCCACTTGCTACAATTGTGACGAAGTTGGACATATCGCAAGATTCTTCACTGTGCCAAAAAGACCAAGAAGACAACCACGACAGGAACAGGCGCAGCAAACCCTTCACCTGGGTTCTCCGGAAAGCATGCCATCGACACGTTGTCGCCTTCGGCCATGGTTTCTTCATGGGCCTCGACTCTGGATCATCTGCCAGCCACATCCGGACAGATTGGTTGATGGGAATCTTTCCTGACGCAGCAAGGAGAATTCGAGCCTACGAGGGACCAACGCCTAGCCTCGCAAACGGCCAAGCCGGCAGTCAACCCTCGGGGATAATCACGATTCCCATAGTCACATACGGACGTCACATCAACTTGGATTTCACGGTAATGGATGACTTAGCGATAAACTGCATCTTGGGAAATGACTACGCGAGGAAAGTCAAGCTGCATATCGACTATGCGAATCTGATCGGCAATTTCGACGGAGATGTCAGGCATTCGTTTCCGCTCTCGGCACACGCGGCGAATCCCGGAACACCAGTCCAACATCCCGCCTGGTTCATTCAAACTGAAGATGGTCAACGCAAGTTGAACAACCTTAGCGAAGGAGATTTTGCGTTTCTTGATTGGTTGCTTGAACAAAACAAAGACATCTTTCCAGGAAAGCCAGGGAGGTTGAAAGATCACGAGTACTCGATCAAGCTTCAAGACAACGCCAAGCCGCTTTTACAGCGAGTGTATTCGACATCGCCTGCACTGAAAAAGGAGATAGACAAAATGGAGGACGAATTACTTGCATCGGATCGCATCGAGCCATCGGACAGTGAGTGGGGCTCGCCCTTCTTTCTCAAAAGGAAGAAGAATGGAGGAGGCTTCCGTCCAATTCTGGATTACAGATACATGAACTCGTGGATCAAGACAGACAACTATCCCATGCCACGAACCGATGAGGTATTTCACTTTCTCGCCGGGGCAAAGTACATTTCACTCTTAAGACGGTGAGCAAGGATTCCACCAAATCGCGTTGGATCCAGCCAGCAAAGACTGCACTACCTTCGTTCGCCATAGAGGGGCGTTCCATTTCAAAGTATTACCTTTCGGGTTCAAGACAGCGAGTCAGGCCTTTCAGAATACCATGACAGTGACCTTAGGGGACCTCATCAATAAGGTTTGCATACTCTACATCGATGATGTCATCGTCGCAACTAGGACATGGAAGGAGCACTGTTGGGCCCTAAAGGAAATATTCAAGCGATTACGGGCAGATGGCTTCACGTTGAAGAGGAAAAAATGCTTTTTCGGCGTACCAGAACTGAAAATTCTCGACATTCGCGTGACAGCCAACGGAATAGAATTAACATCGGAGCACATGTTTGCCATTAGGAACTGTCCCAGACCGACGACAAAGAAGAAGCTGAAAGCCTTCTTGGGTCTCTGTGGTTACTTTAAGAAGTTCATAGCCCACTTCTCGTCAATTGCAGCGCCGCTACACCAGCTGACAAGAAAAGACAAGATGCTCATCAGGCAGCGTTCGACGGATTAAAGAACAGACTTCTCACAGCAGGCATCCTGGCATTACCAGACTAAACGAAGCCCTTTGTAGTAGAATCGGATACATCCAAGGAAGGTCTTGGAGCCATGCTCACGCAGAACATTGATGGAGAAGTGAGAGTCGTGAAGTTTTTCAGTCGTACGTTGAAAGAGAGAGAAAAGAAGTACCCCGTGTACGAGAAGCTTTTAGCTGCAATCGAGGCAATTGAGCACTTGGAAACGTATCTTGCAGGAGAGAAGTTCCTACTAGTCACTGACAACTCGGCTTTGAAGTGGATCTCTCAAAAAAGACCTCGTCTGCAAGAACAGCGAGATAGGCCATCCGCCTACAGACATTTGACTTTGCAGTCATCCACCGTCATGGAAAACAAAACGTAGTCGCGGATGCGCTCTCTCGCAACCCTGCACCCAACGACTCCGACGACAAAGAAGAAAAAGTCAACAGATGCAAAAAAGTCAAGCTTCAGGAGGATCTTTCAACGAAAATCGTCGAAGCAGTACATCAGCAAGCCCACGCCGGATGCACTCTCTTGTACATTCGAGAACTGTCGGAAGTCAACATTTGTGACAAGCTACAAGTCGAGGCCATCCAATAGACGGATCCCATGCACGAAGGATCTCAAGATGACAAGACCAGAAATCGCTGGCAAGGAGGAAACCTTCAATTACGTCACCAAGATTCGACGCTCGTACACGTTCGACACAGACGGGAGTCCTGTACTACGTCGACCCCCTGGCACCAGACAGAGGACATCCGGACAAGGCGTGGAGAATATACGTACCAAAGAGTCTGCGGTACACCTTCCTACCATGACAGACGGCAAGCCGGTCATCTTGGTGTCACGAAAACCATGCAGCCATTAAGATCAGTGGCACATTGGCAACACATGTTCAGCGACTGCAAGGCCTACGTTCGTTCTTGTCACGTCTGCCAACTCGCCAAGACTTGACAGCATCAACGCATTGGAAACATGCAACCGGTGATAACAGGCTATCTGTTTCACATGCTGGGTATTGATTTCGTCGGCCCTCTGCCAGAATCAACTCACCATCACAGGCAGATCATGACCATCATGGACTACTTCACGAAACATGTTTGGCTGATTCCTACCAAGACCGCCACAGCGAAGACAGCTGCGAGAAAGTTCAAGGAAGTTATTCTGGACGTCCATGGACCACCAAGGATCCTAGTATCCGACAACGGAGCGGCCTTTATTTCGAAAGTCTTTACGAACCTCTTTGAGTCAACGGGGGTAAAGCACCACCGCACGACAACTTACCACCCGCAGTCAAACGCTACTGAGCGCGCGCACCGCACCATGAAAGGATGCAACAGAGCCTTCCTCCAAGAGCACGACACAACGTGGGGACCTCTGCTACCGACGTTGCAGTATGCGATCAACACATCTCCTCACGTCAGCACCGGCGAAACTCCCTACTATCTAATGCATCAGTGGGATCCAATGACGCCCTTGAAGATAATCTGCCTGCCAGACACGACGTCGCCGAGAACTCCTCAAGAGCATGCAGAAGCAATGAGAGCGGAAGTCAAGAAAACATACGACCTCGTCACTGATCACCTCACCGAGGCAGCACGATCAACCAAGACTTCGTATGACCAGCGTCATCGCCAACAAGAGTTCAAGCCAGGAGATCTCGTCAAGATACAAAATCATGTTCTGTCGAGCGCACACTAGGGAATTGCCAAGAAACTTGAACCGATGTTCAAAGGTCCATATCGAATCCTCGCCAAGCGCAGCCCAGTCACCTACAGAATAGTCTTGATCACGGACGCAAGAGACGAAAAGACCATCAATGCACGTGATGTAGAACCATACTGGGACCCGGCGTCGATGAAAACCAGAGAGCCACCACCACCGACTAACACCGGGGGAGGCGGTCAGGAGAACCATGAAGGAGGAGACGACGGACCCACCACTCTTCCGGAGAACCAGTCGGATCTTGAGCTGTCTGATGGCGAGAGAGACGAATCTAGCTCATCCAGTTCCGAGGACGAAAATGATCCCACTTGGGAGCAAGACGACAACTCGGCGGCCTCGGACTCAGCAGACGATGAAGACCACCCCACAACTTGTACCAGAGGCGGACGACAGACGAGACCACCGGCTCATCTCCAGGATTACGTACTCCTGTTCAACGAACTGCCATTCTCAGGACTCGAGGAGGAGGACTGGAAGGGCAGCGTGAAGAGCCAGTAAGGGAAAACGTTTGCTTCACCTGGATTGCGGCTGGAGGAGGGGAGAAAGGCTGATGGGGACGCCAACGTTTGTGGAGAGAGGGGAGCAAAGAGAAATGACTACGGTTTGAACGCAGGTGGACCGAGCACAACTTTACGCAGGAGGTGACATGCTTGGGCAATTTTCAAGACGACCACGACATGGGAGCAACGGTATTAAGATTTCACGACATGTCATAAAGAGCAGCCCAACCTTTCCGAAAGTCACGACTCCGAATGCGGCGACATCTCATCACCGGCGGACATGGCGGCTTCATGACTAAGCACGTTCTCGAAGCATTTCCACGGCAGACTCGTCGACCCGGATTCCCGACTCGAGCACCTAGCATCCTCGCAGAGCACCGCGGAAGCAAGATTATGAAGTGTGATCGCAGTAGTATAAGGACTAAGCCGCACCTTCGGGGCGCACCCACAGCACGTGAGAAGGACTAAGCCGCACCTTAGGGGCGCACCCCACTTCTTAGTGCCTATGTGAACTAAGCCGTACCTTCGGGGCGCACTTTTGCCATCAAAACTAAGTCGTACCTTCGGTACGCAAAACCCTCTATGTGTGTGTTGTGCTTCAGCGCCGATCTATCAAGAAGCGCAGCGAAGAAGAGCGCATTGCATGCATCTAGGTTGCGTAAGTTGCAGGCGCAAAGGTAGGGAAGCGTGCGAGCTTTAGTGTTTTAGCTGTAAGAAACTTTGTATGTCTCCTTTCGATTTTTGGAAACCAATGTACCAGTCGATTTTACGATTTTTGTAGTATTTAGTACCATAAGTTTTGTAACTAGTGTCATCCTTGAGGCGACGAGCGCAACTTTTGTGGAGAGAAGGGAGCGTGTGAGAATGGCAAGCTGCCCCAGCTCGCCATTTCCCACCCAGCTGGCCTTTCCCAACGCTTTTGCGCTCGCGCACCACCTGTCAGCACAAGGCAGTCACTCGAGAGCAGAGCTACGGTCAAAATGGCCAAGTTGACATGTATCCAGTTGAGCTTCAGCAGTAAAAGTCATGATTAGAACCGAATCCTGGACTCGTGATTTGCTTGGGGAAGGTCGAAGGGAAAGGAATCACCCGACCCTTGCAGGGGAGCACACAGTGAACACGACCAAACTGGTCGAGATGTTGAGAAGGAAAGTTGAAGAACCAACGTTCGTCTGAGTTCATATAGCAGAGGCTGCGCATGCGCAGTGAGTAGCGACGCTGGACGACCAAGAACTTTAATCTCTAGATTGCACAGCAAAGGCAGAAGGAGAATGCTAAAAATCGGGTAATTTTCATGGCACATAGAATCCTCATTTTCCAGAGACCATAGCCACAGGAGAATTTCTTCTGTGTAGTTGAAGATTTTGTGGGCTGCTGCAAACTTCGACTTTCCATTAACTTGACAGCAGTGTATACCTTCTCAGATGATGTGGCAATAAATTTCAGTTTCTTATTGCCCTGGAAAACAGCTTAACCTGATAATTTCATTACATTGTCCTCAATGTTATGTTTCCCTGGAAATTTCTTGGCTGCGCGTAGCCGTCTGCTTGCATGCCTGTACTGTGCCTGCGCGGCGCAGCCCTCCTCTATAAAAGCGACAGCACGAACGCTTTCGTCATTCATTTTTCTCCAGAGGTTTCTACCATCACCTCGCTTCCCGTTTCCCACCTTTCGTTCGGAGTTTGGATTTTCACCGAAGATAGCCGCCGCTCCCGAAGTCTCTGCTTCGATTGCTGCTTCCTCTCAGCCTCCTGCTCAGGCTTTCGTTCTTGGTGACCGTTGGGTCTCCGCACTCGACCTCGCCGCCGCAGTCGACCACATCCTTTCGGCCCAACAAGATAAGGAGTCCTCACTCCAAGCGGGCCAACGGACCCCTCCTGACGACAAACCGGACCTATCTACACTCGAAAAGGATCTCCGCTCAGCAGACTCCTATCGTAAGGCAAAAAGAAGTTACCGTTGTAACGGCAGACGCTACAACGGTTGAGGTGCTTGTAACGCCCCGACATCATGGTGTACATCTGGCTTCTTAGTGTTAAACATTACTGTTGATTACTACGGATGTTCGTTGAAAACACAGCATGGGCCCTTTCCCAGTCGGGGATGGGAAGCGTTGGTGTACTACCTGACTAGTTTTATCATTAACACTAACGGGTCTGCGCTGCCACCAACGGTGGATTCAATTAAAGCTAAGGGGAGTTTGCAAATAATGATGGGCTTACATATTATTTAAACTCAAGCAATTAATTCTTTAGTAAATTTATGAAGTTTTAAAAACTCTTGGTTTTTATTTATAAACAACAAACTGAAAGGCACTTTACATTTAAGGTTACTAGTTCAACGTGGCTTTACAATTAAAGCGTCTTTTGGATTTACACATGAAAGACAAGATTTTGATAAGAACATATGCTTAGGTTCTTTACATTAATAAAGAATTTTTCAACAAGAGAAGAAGTAGTTCATGGATTTCTAGGCAGAAATCCGATAATCGTAAAGCGTCTGCAAGTTACAATTATTCAGTAAAAACTAGTTTTATTTCCAGCGATCAACCCGTCCACAGTTGTGTTTCTACAAAATTTTTGAAGATCACACTGCCATTTCATTACAGCTACTTTTCAAAGGATCAAACCGTCCACAGTTGTTTCAAAACGCATGAAGATCAAACCGTCAAGTTGTTTAGATTAAACTAAAATAAACAAGAAAGTTGGTTTTTAGTAAGAGAACCACTCTGCCGTTATGGAAGGCAGGGGGACAGAAATGCCGATGGCTTGCCAACCATAATTTTCTCTAAGCTAGAAGTAAGTTAAGTTTTAAACTATACATTTAGAATGGGGGTCCTAAAATTTAAATTTTCAAAAGCTTAACTAGTAACATACGACCCACTACCATTTTGCCCGGCATGGCAACGTGACATGGATGGAGATTTTAAATAAACTATTGACATTAAAATTTGTGTCCGTTAAAATTGCCGATGTCTAAAATGGTTCGAGCTAATGGTAGTGTTCTGGGGGCAAAAGAATATAATGAAAGGTTAAATAGTCTAGCTTGGAAAAATGCTATAACGCATTAATTAAATTGGATTTAACTGCTGATGCAGAAAGACAGAGTTTGATCTTAGGTCGACATTTTTCATAGCATTTGTGATCATTCAAGTACAAATAAAAAACATTGTCTAAGTGTCTGTATCCACATGTATATGAAGTTAAGTACCAGAAGGCAGCCCCTCTTAAGGATACAACTAAGCTAGGGTGTTTGGGCTTTTTGCCCTATAAGAACGACAAATAATTACAAATATACATGAGTGTTTCAATAATGGCGACCGGAAGTGATGTGCTTTACGGCAGGTTTGGAGTGTTTTTTAACTGGATGCAGTTAATCTTCTAGATGGAATTTCGGGATTCTGTTTACCCAGAATTGTAGCTGGAGTGTACGGCTATTAAAGGCTAAAAAGTTTCGTCGTATAAGTCCATTATTGACGGAGTTATGCTTCGGCAAAGGCCGAGGTCTTTTGCACTTGGGCGCTCAAAAAAAAAAAGGTTCTCCGAGTTTTTTTATAATTGGAGGCCGGGTATCCTTTCCAATCGGTTTTTCGGCAATCCGACATTACACCGTCGGGCCGTCTCTGCACTCGATACCCCGCCGGCTTCGAACTCGCCGTTGGACCTTTCCTCGAACTCCTCTCAAAGAGACCAAGGCGTGACCCGCAGTGTAATCCATCAACTGGTTGAGTCCGCCCTTCGAAAACACACGAAAGACAACCCCATGCCGCCTCCATCCAGCACGTCTTCCGTACGCCGCGCCCGCACTCAAGACTGTGTAGCTTCATCTGCCAGCCATGAAAGTCGAAAGCGTAATTCTCAGCTTTCGTCCGACGCTGCCAAGAAACGAAAACCGTCTGACGCCCCAGCGACTCCTGCCGACAAGGACGCACCCCTGCTGCCAGCTCAGACCCCACTTTCGTCGCAGAAAAGGATCCACTTCACGGACAAAAACAGCAACGATCCAACCATCCCTTTAGCTTCTCTTCTCAAGACAGTCGAAGAAACGGACCCGGACTGCTCCCTTTACAAGCCGTCCCAGTTCGCTGACGCTCCCGTAATCAACAAAGGTTTGAAGACTGGCTTTGGCTTCGCCCTGCGTGACCATGACTCTAAGCCACGCAGTCTTCTTGGTCAGTCGACAACCCTCCTGACGTGCCTTCTACGCAACGAGGGATCCCTGCTTGGCAAAGGGGAACCTTTAATTCTGGACAAAGAACCTCCTACTCCACGCACTGGCCGCGAAACAAGCTACTTTCGTCCGTTCGGCGATGGCGCAACAAATCCCCGCAACTTCGACACCTACACGGAATGCAAGTTCCTCTGCAGAGAAGTGAAGCTGGATTTCGGCACAGCCCTCTCCATCCCAAAGAAAGCTGAAGTCCCAACTTTTGTCCTTTACGACTACGATAAATGTCAGGCCGACGTCCTAAATACGGCAGTCAACGTCAAGAAGTTTTCGGTCGATGCTAGTCCCAAAGAGCTCCGTAACCTTTCGTCCCTCATCACGCAACTGTTCCAGAAAGCCAGCTTCGCAACTTACCATTTGCTAAACTGGGCAACAAGAGCACTGTTTAACACCACCCTTCTTTTACTTGAGATCGCATCAAAATCAACCAACAACCTCAACGACTCGACGAGACATCGTCTCCAAACCCAGCCGATCCACGAGTCCGACACCCTTTTCCGTGGATTAATTCCGACTCTCGCACCGCATCTAGATATCTCACAAAAGCCGAAACCAAAACTATCTCAAACGTCCAACCGTCCCTTTCACAGGAACAAGCCGCCAAACCCCCGGCCACCGGCAGAGGACTGGAACAAGCCCGCATCCTCCTCATCCATGAACTGAAACAACGAAAGCTTCGCCATTCAAAGCAAGCAACCTCAGCCCTTTCGAACGGATCAGTCATCACGCTCCCACTCCGGTCAACGCAGTCAGCACAAACATACATCAACCACAGACCGACGTAGTCGCTACTCGTCACCAGGGGGCAGAAGCTTCTTTCGTAAAAAAAATGACGCCTTTCTTCTCTCCTGCTTTCCAGTCGGCGCAAGACTCCGTCACTTCCTCCCAGCCTGGCAAAAAATAACTCTCTACACAGAGGTCCTTTCGATAATCAATCACGGCTTTCGTCTGACTTTTCTCTCAAAGACTCCTTTGGCGGCCTCCCCTCCGGATTTCACTCCAAAAGTGTCGGAAACACTTTTGTCCGAAATTTCACAACTTCATCGGAAGAAGGCCATCAAAGAATGCCACAACTCGGGACCAGGGTTTTACATTCTTCACCCGTCGAAAGAAACAGGAGACCTACGACTAATTTTCATCATGAAACCACTAAACAAATTCATATCCAACGACCACTTCACGATAGAGACTCTGGACTCAATCCGTCAATCATTCCAACAAGACGATTGGACAGTCTCAATCGACCTAGAAGATGCGTACCTCCATGTGCCCCTTCAACCGGCAACAACTCATTTTTCCGCTTGATCTACGCACGAAAGGTCTTCGAATTCCGCTGTCTTCCTTTCAGTTTAAACGCAGCACCTAGAATTTTCACCATGGTCCTAAAACCGATTCTGGCGACACTACACCAGCAATAATTCCAAGCGAATACTTACCTCGACGACTGGGCATTCAATAACCAAGACCCCTCTCGACTCGAACATGACCGGGACTAAACAATCCTCCTACTAAACTGGCTACCCACGTCTAACCCCGGCACAATCCTTCACATTTCTCGGGACCTCATTCAATCTACAATCGGCAAGAATTTCTCCCTCATTGGAACGAATCAAAGAGCTATTAAACCACATTCGTCAACACCGAAAACAAACCTCCCTTTCACTCCGAGAAATGAACTCCCTCACCAGGAAGATGGACGCAATGGCAAACCTCGTTCCCTACGGACGATGGATGGTCAGGCCTTTTCATCACTACCGAATCGACAACTGGTTGGATCATCAAGACCGCTTGGACGCGAAGAAGCCTTTCGACACAGACTTACTTCCCCCACGAATGCCTCCTGTGGTGGTCAGACATCGCAAACCTAACGGAAACAGTACCCCTACACGAGCCACCAGCCAACTGCCTTCTCTTCACAGACGCATCGAACGAAGGCTGGGGAGCCTACTTGGACAACCAAGAAATATCGGGCCGCTGGCCGTCAAACAACAAAAAACACATCAACGTCCTCGAACTACGAGCGATTCAACTGGCTCTCGAACATTTCCAACCCCAAATCCGAAACCAAGTAATTCAAGTCCAAGCCGACAACACGATAGCTCTGGCCTACATCCGCAAAGAAGGGGTAACGAAATCCAGACTACTACACAAACTCACCTCGGAAATTTTCAACCTCTGCATCCAAAACAACATCACCCTGCTACCATACACACACAACAACAACGAAAGCTTCGCCATTCAAAGCAAGCAACCTCAGCCCTTTCGAACGGATCAGTCATCACGCTCCCACTCCAGTCAACGCAGTCAGCACAAACATACATCAACCCCAGACCGATGTAGCCGCTACTCGTCACCAGGGGATGTGATTGCATACTCTCTGTCTCGCCAAAAACCACCGACAGGCGAATGGAGCCTCAAGAAATCCACCTGAGAATATCTCTTCAACATCTGGGCACACCGATGATAGACCTGTTCGCCACGAAGCACAATGTCCGACTTCCCCGTTACATCAGCCCGATTCTGGACGAAAAGGCAGTGGCAGTCGACGCCCTGACGTTTTCATGGCACAACCTTTATGCATACCTGTTCCCTCCATTCAAACTGCTGCCGCAGGTCCTTCAGAAAACAAGAGAAAGTCAAAGCCTCTTGCTCCTGATCGCACCACAGTGGCCATCATCAGCACGGTTTCCCCACCTTCTAAACCTGATAGTTGACACTCCAAAAAGTCTACCCTTTCTTCCCGATCTTCTATTGCAACAGAAAGGATCAAAGCTCCACCCAAACCTAGCCAACCTAAACTTACACGGGTGGCTACTATCATCAAACTCCTCAAGAAGGCTGGAATTCATCGAGAAGAGGCCGAACGCATAGCCTCCAAAGCAACTAGAGACTCGACAAACCGAATGTACGACAGCCACTGGACCAGATGGATTCATTGATGCATCACAAGTAAAATTAATCCAATAGACCCCCCGCAGATTTTACCAAATTCCACGAATCTTGCACCTCATTTTCGGAATCTACAGAAGTCCACAAGTTCACAACTCCAAGAATTGTTTTAATACGGTCAATTTTTAAAGCAGATGTGAAATACGCAAAAAAATGCTATCGTGGAAAATATGTATCTTTACCTATACGAAGCCTTTTTCTAACCCTTATCACAAGCTAGGTAAAAAGGTGGACGACTAGAAGTTTTTCGTTATTATCTTGGCTAAAAAATAACACAATGGACTAGTGACACAAACTAGTGAGAAACATATTACCAGAATAGTGTGAAATATCATTTAACAATTCCATTAATGTTTAACTTTGTAATTTTTTACGTTAGGGGAATAACTTGCACGATTTTCACGTAAAAAGCGGAGCGGACAGTTGCTTATTCCTTCGTAACAGTGTACTTAAATATTTTGTAACAAAATCGATCCAGGAGCAGGACTAATTGCTTAGTCTTGGGACTTCCTGTTTATTTTACATATGGATTTTTACGAGTAAATGGGTGAAAAACAACCTTTTTGAAGAGATTTTACACTTATTTGCAGTATTTCCGTAAGCCTATTTGTTTATTTATTTATTAAATAATTGCAATGCCCAAATACATGCAATTTCCAAAAAAAACTAAATTTCAAGACAAATACAAAAAAACAAGCAAAATGACAAAATAATTTTCAACAATTTAACAAATATGGCTGCATGTTTGAGGCTGCCAGTCTTTTCTCAACTTTGTAGCAACGGCTACAACATCATAGGTCAAGTCATTCCAGTCAATGATAGTGCATGGGAAGAAAGACCCCGCCAGCACGTTTTTGTTGCACTGGTAGCACTTGATCTTTCTGGCATGATCATGCCTACCCACAAAAAACAATAGGATCCAGAAGAGTGCAGCCGCCGGAAAAATACAGAAAAAATACGGAAAAAGACTTGTAAGCGGTGTATTTTCCTTCTGTTGGCTGAATGTTGCCATTTCAATTTATTGCACATAGCAGTGACACAGGCATCTCTTTGATAGGCACCGTACACCATCCTAGCGGCCCTACGCGTCACCCGTTCCACGCAGTCAGATTTTTTGTGTAGGGATCCCACACAGCACTACAATAATCCAACTTTGGCCTTGTTACCGTATTAAAAACGACCTCTCGAACTTTAGGACTTGCGTCTTTCAAGATTCTGTGACAAAATCTAATTTCACTGTTTGCTTTGGCGCAAATGTGGTCAACGTGGTCGGACCAACATAACTTCTTGTTAATTCTAACTCAGAGACAAGTCATATTGACCACCATCTCCAAAGCAACACCCTTAGGGCGTAAACAGGATTCGTGGCATTCCTTTTATGTGATATGTGAATTGCTTTAGTCTTCACTGGACTTAAGTTCATTTTCCAACTATCACACCATTTGGCTACTCTGTCCAAGTCTTGCTAGAGGACAATGTTATCCAACTCCACCTTAATGATCCAACCACATCCACAAGACAACCACATCCATCAAGTCATTAATGTAAAGTAAGAAAAGAATTGGGCAACTTACCGACCCCTGAGGCACACTGGAAGTAACGACACCATGCCTGATTTGCGGCCGTCAACCAGCAGATTTGCACATTTGCAGATTTTTTAAAAAGCTTCTGAACCACTAAATTATTGTAACAGAAATGCCATAAGCCTCCATCTTCTGTAGCAAAAGATCATGCGCGACAGTATCAAAGGCCTTTGCCCTATCTAAAGATAATCAACATAATCAACATAATCAACATAATAGTCCTGGTCCAAACCAAGATCAATATCGTGCACCATAGACGTAAGCATAAGCTCACACGAAGAACCTTTTCTAAAGCAGAATTGTTCCTGTGTAATAAGATTCTCTCTACCTAAAAATTTCACCATTTTACTCACAATGATATGCTCAAGCATTTTACAAGAGATAGATAGATGTCAGCGGCCTGTAATTCCTCATGTCACTTTTCCTACCATTTTTAAACAATGGCACCACTGCCAACAACAACCAATCATCAGGCACTTCCTCCAGCTCAAGAGACCTGGAGAAAATAAACACAAGAAAGTCAGTGCTGAAATCAGCTGTGTTCCGCAGGATGGTGGCCCCAATGCAGTCTGGACCAGGAGCTTTGCCTTCTTTAAGAGTATGCACTAAATTTTCAACTCCAGCATGACTAATAAAAATATTATCCATTTTGTTCTAAGTTCTCTGCGTCAGTTGTTGTTCATCTTCAACAGGAAAGGGTCTAGTAAAAACAGATTTAAAATATGCGTTTAGCAATTCGGATTTACCTAAACTGCCACTAATATGGTCACCATCCTGCGAAATCAATGTTGGAACACTGCATACCTTAGGATTTAAGATTTCTATGTATGACCAGAAACGTTTGGGATTTAATATGATTTCATCAGTGAGAGAATCCATGAAGTTACACTTTCGGTCACGAATCTGACGTTTGATTTCACTTCGTAGAGCTTTAATTTCATCTTTCGAACAGCCTTTCCTGCGTAACCTTCTGCATTTATTTATTAAACGCTTCAAATCTTTGTCCATCCATGGCTTATCTTTCGTTTGGGAGACAAAGCAGGTTGGTGTGAACTCTTCCACAGCTTAATTTAAAAGATTTACTTTAAAATTGTTCCATTTATCATTTAATGTATGAGAATTCGTAATAGCAATAAAGTTCGCATAACTGGCCTCAAGTTTTTCATTAATTTTGTCCCAGACAGTCCTGCTATAAATGAACCGCTTTGTCTTTTTCACGACATTATGTTTAGTGAGAAGAGGCAAAACCAATTTTACAATCTTGTGGTCAGAGACACCATCCTCGACCTCAACGTCAAGGTTATCAACAATATTAGTAAAAATAATTCCAAACAATTTAAACCACGTGTAGGCTTATCCACTACCTGTTCTAAGCCAAATGCCTCCACAAAACACTGCAGCCCCTCAGGTTTAACTTCACTGGTGTTGTCTCGCCAGCGCTGGTCATGTCACTTTAAATCGGGAAGATTAAAATCTGCTCCGACGACAACTCTTTCGGCATTATTGGGAATAATCCTCCTAGCTTGGTCACAAATTCTGTTAACAGTAGCCCCGTCGCTGGATATCGGACTATACACGCAGCCACGCCAGAGAGGATCACTGCCAGTAATAAAAAGTTTACACCAACAGGATTCTAAATCATCACTTGTTGCAATCTCACAACTATTTAGCGTGTTTTTAAGAGCGATTAATACATCACCGGCGTGGTTATGGCGATCATTTCTATAGATATTATAATAAGTAGGCAGCCAAGTGTGCACATTATCTTCTTTGCTCAATCCAAGAATCACATCTGGTTCAAAATGTTCAATAAGGTCAACCACCTCTTCGTCTTTGCTCCTGATGCTCCTGATGTTCACCAAAATTATTGTCAACTGGCATTTCTTTGTGTCACTTGGATCTATGGTAGATTTTCCTGAATTTGCCTTCAGCGGTTTAGAATCTTGTTGCCCCGCAACGCTAAGTCCTTCTCCCCAATTTTCATCCTTTCTTGCAGCTGATGTAGTAAGTTTTTTTGTTCAGCACATTCATCAAGAGTCCTGTCAGGCGAAATTGCCACTTGTTTATCGGTTCCCGTCAGAAACAAGTCTCTGCATTTAAAGGATTTTGCTAACACAGATTCGTGCTCCTCAATTGACCCAAGCTTAACAAGAAGAGGCATGTTCCCCTTTTTTTCCTTATCAATTTTCCCCAGTCGGAAATGCTTCGTAATGTGAACTTCTTGTTCAACCCCTAAATGAGTAAACACTTTAGTGATTTCACCCAAGTCATGCGAGATCCGTATTCCAATAATTTTCACTTTGCTTTCAGGAATGTTGTTCAAAATAATATTCTGCTTACGAACCTCACAGTCTTCTAATTTCTTCGTAACAAGATATTCAAACATCTCAACCGTTACAAACTGTTTTGAAGTTAGGATGTTCACCCGTTTGCTGTAATACCAGCGTAGCTTGGAAGCTGAGTATTGTTGGCGTCGTCCACTTCTGGTGAAGCATCTTGGTTTGCATTGCCAGGCAACAATGACGTCACCAGATCGCGCAAAGCCTTGATTTCTTCTGTTTTTTCTGACATCTCCTTCTTTAACTTTTCGTTTTTGTTTAGTGCATTATCACGAGCTGACTCTAATTCTCTGATGGTGTTGAAGTTCTCTGTGAGAGTTCCCTCTATGATGCACATTCGACATTGAAACATAAGGCCTAATTCACCAACTTCTTCATACATATTTGTTGTATATAATGCGGTGTTCTGAAATAACACCCACTCATTGCAATGATCACATTTCACCCATTTCGTCAACATCAGATTCTACTCCAACCACAGTTAAAGGTTTTTCATCTTTCTTAACAGCAGCACGTTTTGGATTAGATTTGCCTCCTGCCATCTCCTACGAAAGACTCAAATCAGAAAAGACGGACCAAGAATGCATCCAGTTGATCAAAAAGGCATCGAAAATAGCGTCACATAAAACACACTTAAATAGTTTCACCCCACTGTAATGTACTGTAAAACTGGTGTAAAACACTTTACACTGCTGATGCTGCCCAACAGGATGATATAAGGAATTTCTGTCAAAAATTTACAACTTGCATAAAATTAGCTGCCTAAAGTTTGCTGCCAACAGTTTGTTTTAAAACTACTTCCAGACGCCATCATGGATTCTGGTCTGACCAAAATTAAGAAATTAATAAAAATCCAAAATGATGACGTTTAAGTGCCCACAACACATGTAGTTACTTGCCAGGAGAGGTTACCCTCCACGTGCACCAACCACTTTACGATTTCAGTCACTTATTACCGCAACAATCCATGGTTTAACATGGTTATCCATAGTTATTCAACTTATCCATGGTTTGCTTGCGTAAAATTATGGATTTAATTTTGCATGAATTGATTACATGGCATGGCTCTCACACTAACTTTGTTTTTATTTTGACATCACCGATCCAGACTTCAAACATGATTGGAGAAGCAGCCAAACTCCAAAAATCAAAATCCTGGCAAACTACGAATTTTTTTCTTCAAGGGCTATCTAGAACTTTCACTACAGTTTCATCCACATCGCCCTGAAAAATAAACCGATTCCAATGCTTGGGCCAGATTATAGAACTTTTTAATAACAAACTTTCCACTGAAAAACATCCTCGATTTTCCACTCCGAAAAAAAATACCACAAAATGCACAACACAGCCCAATAAGATGTGAAATCGAAAACAGCAGGTCTAACAAAGACTGAAAACCAAGCACGTTGTCACCATGGGCCAATAGGACAACGGGATTCCACTTCTAAGAATTGAGAGTCTGAGTGCACATCCGTACACTATGAATGTCCGGATAAAAACTGAAATCAAGAGCACGAAACAGGCATGTGTCTGTGAAGGGAAGTGCACAGGGGGCATTATCCTGCCATAAGCTAAAAGGGAAACTAAGTATATCAGGATAAAAAACAGCAATGGGTTTTTTTTAAGCTTACCGAAACACGTATTAGGCGCAAGAGTTCACCTGGACAATTTACTGCTTCAGCTGAATTGCCATATATTACAAACTTCACACTGCAATAGAAAGAGATTATCTTCTTAGTGGACACTTTCAGGAATCCTAAAGTTACATGGTCACACACGGGGAAAAGGTAAATTTGCCGGCCCCCATGAAGGCCAGCTGAAATTTGTTTCTTTTGCTAAGGAAAATATATTATACCTGTGAATTGTTGCATTTATGCTCTCTTTGCCTCGAGGATTTTAAGTCGCACTGATCCACCCAACTTACCAACCCAACAGCGCATGCACAGCCTCCTTATAAAAGAGCTCGCTCGAAATCATTCGCATCTTTTGTTCTCTCTCGATCTGTCAGAAGGGGGGGAATTGAGGCTTAATGGTGTGTCGACAGCTAGGTCATTAGCGCCAACCTCAGTCACAGTGCAGTGGTCCAGGTTGCCACTGCACCACACGTTACAGAGATATAAAGAAACCTTAATCTAGATCTTATCATAGATCAGTACTTCCTGCAAAAATTTGAAAACACTAGACAGGAAGACAGACTCTTGTGAGAATGTGACTCAAGAGAGGTGGTAGGGTGGGTTTGGTATAATATATTTTCCTCAGCAAAGGAAACAAATTTCAGCCGGCCTTCAAGGGGCTGGCAAATTTACGTTTCTTGTTGCATTATACCTGTGAATTTTTGCATTAACAATTGACCCCTAGGGTTGCAAGCTGGCGTTTTCCCTTTTGGAATCGGGATTCTGTGAGCAGTGTTTAAAAAGCTCATTGGGGAAAAAGGTTTCGAATTTCATCTAACTTGTTAAGGGACGAAAAATTACCTTTGTTGTTGGTTGTGATGCTGAAACTTGGGAGATAGTGATGAGACAGCCAGTTGTTGAAAATCAATGACGAAACTCCAGGGTTGATCAGGTTCACTGTCTTGGGTTAGTACCATTTTTTTTTAATAGCTGAAGGTCTTTTTAAAATCAAACGATTGCACGATCTAAGGGTGTCGAGTTAGCGGCAAATAGTAGAGGAGGCAGATCTCAGGAATGAATGCTCTTGCGACGAATGCTTGAATGACGAATGATTGGTCAGACGAATGCTCGATCAACGGTCAAGGCAGGACATCTGAGAAACGAATGCTCGGGCAACGAATGCTGAATGAAGAATGCTCAGCCAGACGGGTGCACGGCCAACAGTTGGGGCAGCAGGTCTCAGGAATGAGTGCTCAAGTAATGAATGCTTAAGTGACGAATGCTTGGCTAAAGAAATGCGCTACCAATGGTGGAGGCAGCAGGCCTAAGGAACGAATGCTCGAGCAACGAATGAATGAATGACGAATGCTCGACCAAGCGAATGTCCAACCAATTGTTGAGGTTGCTGGTGTCGGGAACGAGAGCTCGAGCAGCGAATGCTTGAATGACAAATGTTCGGCCATACGAATGCACGGCCAAATTGTTGAGGCAGTAGGCCTCTGGAACGAGAGCTTGTGCGACGAATGCTAGAAAGACAAGAGTTCAGCCAACAATATTCCTTGCAGCGAGACGGGAGAATGGGCAGGTTGAAACGACCTCTGGGTTAAAAGCGCCGTACGTTTCGAAACTTCACTCAAACCATAGGTTTTTTTATGCCATGAATGAGACGAGCAGTGGAGACAGCAACACCATTTGACTTGATTTTCACTCGATACGCGGGACCATCTACGATTGAGACGAGCTGGGAGAGTTGGAAACATCATCCATCTTGAAAACTGCTCTCAAAACGTGGGTTTAGCCACGAGTGAGGTGAGCAGGTGTTAGCAACATCATTCGGCTTGATTTTGTTCACTCGATACGTGGCATCAAGTCATGATCGAGACGAGCTGTGAGTTGAAAGATGCCGTCTGGCTTGAAAACTTCACAAAAATCGTGGGTTTTTAGCCACATACGACTGGCAGTGGTGTAACAAGATCTTCTGTTTTGAATGCAGGAACTGAGGACAAATGGGAGTGCTTGTTGCTGCAGGCGGTCTGTTGTGGCCAATGACATCTTCCTTCGTTCAATGGGCTTAAGCAGCGATGATCCAAAACTTGATGGAAGAAGTGATATCCGGATGCTCTTTGCCTGATGGGTAAAGGCGGCCCGGGTGACCGCATGGATTGCAACAATGAGGAAGGTGAATGCTGGAAGAGACGAGATCTCTCACGAGCCGAAGTAGCGAGAGAGCAGCTGTGGCATCTCAAAATTACAGCTTGCATTGAGGAGAGTTGCAGCATTGGTGCTTGGCAGGTCCCGGAAAATGGACAAATGCAACAAGAGGGCTGAGAGTTCAATGTGCGAATGATGAATGATGAACCTGAAAGCAGCCAGTCGCTGTCGCTGTCGTTGTCGTTATAGTTGACTGCACACATCTTTAGCGGTCTGTAGCTGTGTCATTCAATGCAGTCGGGATTTCTTTGGGAAGACTTCAGGAATTGGTGGATTTTAAGCATTCGGCAGTGCCGGTCCTAATGTGGTAGCTCCCATGGTCTATGTTCGGCCGATGAGGAGTGTGAGTGCTGGGAGACGCCATTCGACGGGGATGCCAAAATTCCCTTGTGGGCTGATTAATGGGTCCGTCGATCATTGTTGACTGTTGCTGAAGTGGGTTACCGTCTTGAGTTCTGGTTGAGTCATTGGCCCTGTGCTGATATTGTGATGTCAATAACGGATCAGCCCGCCTTTTTGAACGGCATTGTCTGTTGTGGGGTCGTGGGTGAGCCATGTTAGGCAAGCTGGTTTAGAGTTGGTCATGGAGAAGGTGTCGGTGTTGAGGGTCATGGAAACGAGAACTGAATCTGAGTTACTGGTCGTCAACTCGATGAGTCGAGGCAGGCAGCGTCTTCCCAGCGCTGGGGGGATGCTGGGGTTGAAGGAGGATGGCAGCACGCCGGCCATGAAGAGGTGAATGCCATGCCAGGCAAATGTCCACTCTTGGTGATGAAAGGAGGAAGATGTCCGGAAGTGCATCCAATGGTGGTGGCGCAACGGTTCGCCGGGAAGAAGGTCAGGCCCGGTGGATGCAATGGACGAATGACCATGGTGTATTCAGTTGATGGGTTCTGGTTGCAACGGGAACAGCCGTCTTCAGGGACCCATGGGAGGCTGGCGCGCCGTTCAGAGGAGGCAAATGTGAAGGGCGAATGCCGTACCAGGCGAATACCCTGAAGCCCAGGAGAGTCTTGATGTGGCTGGCGGTTGTCATCTCGAAGACAACAGGAGCAGCCAGAGCGGGAGAATGTGATGGTTCGAAGCAGTGATTGTACCAGATGAATGCCCTCTGACGAATGACGCTCGAGCATCATATCATGGAGACTGGAATGGTGCGAATGATGGCCAGTTTGAAGGGACAAGGTGCCAGCAGTGTTGATGGTGTCGTCATTCCGATTGCATGTTGATTTGCATTTGTGGGGGCATTGCTTTTTCAGGTGAGCGTCCTCATGTGGACGACAGTTGCCATCCTGGAGGCATCTGGAGCAGCCAGAATAGGCAAATGGAGATCCGAAGCGGTGCATGTGAAGGGTGAATGCCACGCCAACAGAATACCATTTGGTGAATGACGATTGAACGTGGTGGTCCGCAGTGGTGAATGAGATGGGCCAATGCCATGCCAGATGAATGCCGTTAGGTGAATGATGGTTGAACCTCGGTCGGAAGATGCGAATGTGAAGGGCTAACATCAAGCCAGGTCAGAGCCATGGTGCAGACGACGGTGTCGTCGTGATGATGCATGGGGTGGCCAGAAGCAGCGAGTGTGGCGGTCTGAATCGGTGAGTGAGAAGGGCGAATGCCGTGCCAGGCGAATGCCAAAGGGTGAATGACGGTGGGACATCAGTCAGGGGAGGCAAACACAAATAGTCCTAGGTGTAGGCAAAAAAAACTGCACTTTGTGAGGATAACACCATCTCTGGTGTACTTCATGTCCACACCCATGACAAACTTTTAGGAAGGGGTGTCCCCTGAAACCTGTCCAAAAATCAACATGGTGGCCATTTTGTTTTTAAAATGGCCGCTGTACAATACAAAAATTCAAAATCGTACTAATGTATGTATGTTTGGTGTCGACTACTAGGTTTTAAGGTTTGCCGAATTCATAAAAATGCTCTAAATAATTGTCAGGACTATACACGGTGAGATATCCAAAATGGCAGCCAAAATGGTGGCAAAATTCAAGTGTTTTTCATAATTTTAAAATATACTTATGGAGTAGAGGCAGATTTAAACTTTTCCTAAAAAATGCGAGTTCGTTTGCAATTACTGTAACTAGCAAACATCAAGTCAAATTGTAAGGAATTAATGAATGGCTTAATTAGTATTTATAACAGAAACAATACAACTAATTAATTAGATACATATTTGCATAGTATCATTTACGACATTTCGTAGAACCTTAAATTACTTTCTAGAAATAGATTTAATTA
>JAHWFP010207360.1:29569-42555 GCA_023313725.1 Lithobius niger | reverse complement strand
TGTTGAAGCCAGTAAAAGATGAATGGAAGAACTTGTGATCAAATGGAACGCGAAACATTGAGGTGCTCTCCTGCCTAAAGGGAATTTCACTTTGGAAATAAAAAACACCCGGGGTGGGGGGGGGGGGATTGAGGCTTAATGGCGCGTCGACAACTTGGTCATTAGCGCCAACCTCAGTCACAGTGCAGCGGTCCGGGTTGCCACTGCACCACACATTACAGAGATGTTATTCAAACCCCCAATCTAAATTGTGTCATACATCTGTAGCTCCTGCAAAAGTTGAAAAACACCGGACAGGAGGACAGACTTATCGCCCAATTGACGCGCAATGTCATGCGGAAGATGGAAGTGCCGGACCGTAAGTGGCCGCCGACACCAATAACATTCAGAAACACCCTGGGAGGAATCGTTCGAACCTAGAAATCTACATGGTTGTTTCCCGTAGATCGCAACTAATTTCGACAGTTAGGCTATGACCCCATCAAAATGGTTCGATACAAAGAGTGCAACACCACCACAACTACAAGTGCTACTGTTACAGCACCCACCTCTGCTACATCCACCTTAGCGTCCACATCTGTAACAGATGAAGACGAAATTATATCGCGAAGCACAAGGACTACAATGGAACATGACTTTAGTTCTTCACCTTCAAAATCCGTAGGTAGCAGCAGGATGTCCAGGTTTGAACAATTTATAAGGGTCAAATGACCGAAGACATGCGCAACAAACAGACAAATGATGGGGAGCCCAACAAAGAAAAGAACAATAATAAAAAAAAATATTAAAAAAAAATTACCACCCCCCCCCCCCCCGAAGTGGTAAAAAGACTTGCTGGCACTGAAGGCTCAAATCAAAAAAAAATACAAGCCAAAGGTTACAAAGAAAAGAGGATGGCAAAAAAAATTATCCAAAACAGCAAAGCCAACGAACAAAGATGATAGTTCATCATTTAGTGAAGTTTTAGACGACTTCATAAGTCTTAACAGATGAATCTGAGTATACTAAAAACGACTTAGTAGAGGACAATGTGGAATCTGACGTAACCAACGCACCAGCAAAGAAGAAACCATGGAATTAGCACTAAAAAAATATTACACGAGAACACTAAAGTTGGCCAGTAGCATCTCATTTCTAGAAGAAGAACAATGTTAGCTCTATCCATGTGACCTCCTGTGAGTAAAGCATGATTGTTCTGTATACACAGTGTGTTACGAGAGACATAGGTATATGCACCTGAGGACGGGGAGGGGGGGGGGCAGAGAATTGAGGCTTAATGCCGTACTCCGGAACCTGTGCGCCGTACACCTGCAAGTAAACGTACAATCAACGCTATCCTCTAGGATAATGTTGGCCATCTTCCTAGTGTTGTGAATGGGAAAAGTCGCAGATGTAAATTGGAAAGCTGCAGTAAAAAGACTGCAAGAGTTCTGCACTATATGCTAAGTTTGTCTTATGAATAAAAGAAACTGTTATGCAAAGTTTCACATGAAGTAACGTTTGGTTTAGAACTTGTTCAGTATATTGTTTAGAATCCTGTGTGCAACACCACCACAACTTCAGCTCAAACAAATATTATTTAACAAATATTATTAAATCATTTGTTTCAGAAACAGAAGCATATAGTCGTAAATACGTACGTCGTAAAAACGTATGTTCGGTAACCTATAATGCATCTGAGGTACGTACCCTACAGTATCCCTAGTCCATTAAGTAACGACTTTTTTTCTTGGTGTCGAAAAATTCTGTTATGATAATACTACCTACACTACCCATAAGCTCTATGCTAAGTTTTAACAATTTACAATTCATAGTTTAGGAGTTATATTTTGTCCAGATTTCTGGACATTGTTACTCAAAGGTTACCGAACATACGTAATTTACATCTGCGACTTTTCCCATTCACAACACTAGGAAGATGGCCAACATTATCATAGAGGATAGCGTTGATTGGACGTTTACGACACACGGTTCCGGAGTTAGTGATGGCCTTCCTCGCTTCCAGTTTGAAGCAGTACCTGATCCTAAGAGGGAGGCTGCAACCTGAACTTTGAAATTCAAAGTTTGCAGCCGCTGCTTGCATTCAATATTCAGTTCATTTGTTTCACTATGATACTTTAGACACCAAATTAAACACAGCCATATCAAAAAAATGAAAAATAACTCTCCGGAGACTCAATAAACGTGCGATAGAGGGCCAACAGAAAGTCCATTTTGTGCACCCCTCCCATGCTTTCATTGTATTGTTGATAATTGTTGGTCGTTGAATAGTTAAAAAGATTTTGTTCCATCTTTTGTTCCTTTACCAACAAAGCTGGAAGCAAGGACAACAACGTTGTTGTCAAGACATGGTACAACAACTATATCATCAACCAGTGTACAGATTTCTTGACAATAACCACATGTTTTCTTCTTATATTCATTATCAGGCTTTATCCGGAAATTAGCAAGCCGATTGCGCTTACTGTGCCAGCACAGTAAATTCCTTTATCTTTCAGTGCAAACAGAAAGCTTCAAGGAAGTGAAATAGTTGTCGGCAAACACCTTGACAATTTATTCTCGGGAACTCTTTTAGCAAGTGTAAGAATGGCCGATGTACCAAGTCCAAATTGATTCATCACGGTTTCGTCAATCTTGGTTGTGCTTCCTTGATAAACTAATAAGTCGTACACGCGACCAGATCTGCCACACAACAGGAAAAGGTTCAAACCCTGGGGTTGGGTCTACCTTTCATGTATTGTTTGACATCATGTTTACCTTTGAACGGAACCATCTGTTCGTCAATACCAAGTTTCTGTTCAAGGGAAAACTCTGCACAGCTCTTCAGAAACTGATCTATTGCTGGCTGAACTTTCCACACTATTTTGCACAGACACGTCGTCCAAGTTGTTTAAAAAATCGTATTTCAAGCAGCCCATGTAGAACTGTATGCCAACAAACTTTATAACTTCTGGAGCAGTGGTTTTTAGTTCTGTTCCAGTAGTTTGCATAGAATACAAATTTGTTTTCAGTGCCGACATTTCGAAGAAGTCATCATCATAATACAGGAGAAAGCAGTTTATTGGCTTTTCAATGAACCAGAGAAATCGGGATTAGATCCCTTCTAAGTGACACCAGGAGCCTTGTAAGGCTGTTGTGACCAAACGTAAATTCCCTTGGCACGATCTGGGTTAATGTGTGTCAATTGGTTTAGTGGAATATCATCACTTGCATCATAACCATCATCAATTACAGTTTTATTTGGTTCATCATTTTCACTTCTATCATCATTTTCATTTGTGTCAAGATTCGCTGATTGAAGTTCATTTGCATTTTCAATTTCATTTGTATCATCTTCATCATTGTCTTTAACATCTGATATACCTCCATTAGCAAGCAATTCAAGGATTAATTGCACCTCTTACTGGAGCGTGGGCTGGTCTTTTCTGATTACATAAAATGTACAGGGCATAACCGTGCCCCGAATTGATGTGTTTATTCATTGCAAAAAATATCCAAAATAAGGAAGGATTTACTGCACAAATAAAATTTTTTATGCAAATAAAAATTGTTTATTAAATTTATTGCTAATTTTTATATTGTTATTCTTATTATCACCGGAAGTAACAAGACGAATTGGGTTTACACTCATTCTTCAAAACAAAAGATTTTAAGTTTATTCCGATACCTCCCCAAGACCAGAATGTAATAGCGTCACTAATAGCGGATATTCAGCTGGTTGTGGAAGGATATTCTTGCGACCCGGTCACACGAATGAAATTCTAGAGCATGGTGTTGAGGAAAAAACGGAAAATTGAACCGAAGCTTTCGTTGGATGAATTAAGAGCGCTTAGAGGTCAGAAGAATGACGTGACGATTGTGATTTGTAAGGCTGATAAAGCGAATTTGACGGTTGTGCTTGACGCAGACGAACATGACTGAAGAGTGAAAGAAGAAATTATGGCCTCTGGAATGTATCTGAAAATTGGAAGTAATATAGAGAATGTCCCACTAATTGATCTTGAACATAGCATCGACATACTATGGAGGGAAGACTGTATAACCAAGAAAGAGAAGGAAGAACTTACACAAAGAGACCACAGAAACTCCCAACGTTGTTTACGCAGGTGAAAATACATAAGGAAGGAATGCCTCTCCGTATTATTACAGCAGCGAAGGAAGGTATGGTCCAAACAGTAAACTGGATGTTTGATGAAATATTAAAATGTTATATACGGAGTGAGAGTAGGTTGAAACATTCCGAAGAACTTCTTGAAATTCTAAAGGGGGTTAGCTCGAAGAGGACGAGATCTTGGTGTCATTGGACGTTGTGAAACTATTCCCAAGCCTATCAAATAGGCTTATTGTGGAGCTGTTGGCAAGGTCAGCACGGAAAGAAGGTATTCCATCTGAAGTGTACGAGAAAAACAGATTCTTAATGTGGAATTAAAGGTGATACTTACAGACAGGTAAAGGGTGCACCGATGGTGCTACAACACCTTGACAAGTTCATAGTGGACGAAATTTTCCTTAAAATATGGTAGAGATTTGTAGACTACGTATTGGCCATAGTAAAGAGAAGTGAGGTAGGAAAATTGCTAGACAAAGTAAACGGACGGCATGAAGACCTCCAATTTACACTCGAAGAAGAACATTGTAAACTCTCCTTTCTTGATGTCCTTCTCACACGGACGGCAGGTGGTAATGTGCATTATGCACCATACAGTAAACCAACAACATCGATGAAGGGAATTCGGTTTGACTCCGGTCACCCAAGAAGCCAGCTTAAATCAATAGTGAGGAACTAATTTTTAAGGACCATTAAGAGATCCATGACGTTAAAAGAAGCGACACCACATCTCCAAAAGTTGACAAGCAAATATACTGAGTTGCGATACCTGCCAGTTATCCTCAACCGGCTCCTAAAGGAAGCAATACACACGAGCAACATGACAGAAGAAAACAGAAGTAAAAGCAACGATGAAGGAAGAAGAAAGAGAGTGGGTATAACTTACCTAAAAGGCACGAGTGAAGAAATACAACGAGACCTAAAGCAAAGAAGTATTGAAACCTACCAAAAGAATGACAAAGGACTGAAACAACAGCTGATGAGAAAAACTAAGGATGCAGAAGAAGTAGAAAGGATCCGAGCGAAAGAAGTGAAGAAGAAAATGAAAGAAATGAAAAAAGGGGGTCATAGCCTTGGTAATAAGGATGCTACGTCAGACAACCCTCTCGAATGTGAATCCGGTGTTAGTCGCCACTTGGCCAGTAGACTATAGAAAGCACTCGCCAAATCCCAAATACATCTTATATGATCCATGGTTTCTCTACTTTATGTATTTACAAAATTGTGCAATTTTCATCAACTTTAACCCCAGTATTAAAGCAGAAAAAGCTGTTATGTAGCCCTTATAAATCTGAGCATAACGCCACAAACCGATCATCTCTAATTTAAACGGTTCCCGAGATATCCGTCTTTAGTGGCAATGTCTATTGCTAGTCGCCGATTGGGCGAGTAAGGCTAAATTCCAAGTCGCCAACTGTTAATTTCCGCTCTCCAAATGGCGAGTGGCGAACGACATTGGAGAAGGTTGACGTCGGATGACGACAACATTGCCCAACCGACAACAAGATGTGAGAAGTGAAGATTCTACAAAACAGGCCTGAAGAAGTAGATGTGGTCCTAAGCTGTTGAAAATGTGCGTGATATTGTGGACAGATGTCTTGTATTTGTGCGAATATCAAATTGTTTTGAAGAATGAGTGTAAACCCTGTTCGTCTTGTTACGTCCGGTGTTGATAACCTTCAAAGTAAACCGTACGATTTTTTCTATTCTTATTTTAACTTAATATTTTATTATTAAATTACAGTTTTGACACACATGCAAGAAGAAAGTTATAAAATAACACAGCCTCCCATTTGGTACCTGTAACAACCAGTGAGTCACGCTTTCCAGAAATATGGACATAATTTTGTAGCTCACAGCTCACTCATCCACGTACTGCAACTCAGTTTGAAACGTTACAGAAGCATTTTTGTACTTTCAACTATCAATTCAATCATCATTTTATCAAAATAAAAACAATTTAACGGTTATTTTGACTATTTCAAGACGTACCTGCCGTTAACAAAGCTAAATCCGCTAGGGTGCTTCTTTAAAGTGCTAAATCTGACACTAGGTAGCAGAACCTACCCAGTCATTCAGAGAAAGTGTCCAGATATATGGACAAGATGACTAAATGGTTGTACGATCATTTAACCTTGAGAAAATAATCACAAAGTTGATGTCCATATTTCTAGCAAACTTCAGACAAAATGTAGACAATATAGGCAAAGTACTCAATAGTGTGAATGGCTGCTAAAATTTCTTTCTCATAACTGTAGCTTCAATTTCAGCATTGTAAAACGGCCTTGAAGTGAAGCCCAACACAAATTCTGTGCCATCATGCTCTTGCAACAAGGCTGCATCTGCACCAGATTAGCTAGTATCCGATTCGGCTATAAAAGACTTGGAGAAATCAGGATGCTAAGTGTAGGTGCATTCATTAAATTATTCAAACCCCTGTATAATATCTCTGTAATGTGTGGTGCAGTGGCAACCCGGACCACTGCACTGTGACTGAGGTTGGCGCTAATGACCAAGCTGTCGACGCGCCATTAAGCCTCATCCCCTCCCCCCCCTCATTAAATTATGGCCTCCTCGAGCTGCTGGAAAGTTTTTTCAGCTACTTCCTCACAAACAAACTTTGTATTCTTACATGTAAGTTTAGATCTACCCCAAAACAAAACTTGTGAAGGATTCCCGCCAAGCTCTTCGGCCGTGTGAAGTCGTGACATCAAACGCCAAGCTCTTTCGCCAAGCTAATCCCACCAAGTAATATTCGAAGGTTAAACGAAATATATGAAAATTGTTTACTGCGCAATTCAATTATTTCATTTAACGTTTGAAGTCTTAGTTGGTGGGATTAGCTTGGCGGGAATCCTTAACAAGTTTTGTTTTGGGGTAGATATCAGATATTTTTGGTCAAAATTGATGAAATACATTTTTTTCTTTGGTATTTCCATTTTTTTTTGTTGGCGTTCGTTAGATTTTGAGGACAGCAGTCACTAATCAACCAAACAAAACGGTTGGATATGGATATTTCAAAAAAAATACCCACACAAAATGAACACGTAAGTACTCACATGAACTAGAACTAAAACAGAAACCATCAAACACAAGCAAAAAAACTGCCTAACTAGGAGTCTGCTTGTTTCAGAAATTATAAATGCACACAAAATACAACACACTTAAAACACACATGAAACACACTTAAAATATAAAACAACAAACACAGACAAATATAAAAAAAACCTCTATGATACACAAATTAAGCATGCACACACGCATACACACACACACAAACATTAAACATTTCAAACACAAACTGCGTTTACTTACTGACATAACAATTACGCGAAAACAGTCATTATTCCCTGGAATTGGAGTTCAAATTATAGTTCGTTGCGTTCGAGTGAACTCTAATCCGTTTTTATTCGTGTACCTTCACGGCTGTGAGTATGGGGATACGAGCTCAAAGGTTTTTTTGTTCAGTTAATTTCTTATTAGTACTTAAATACCTCATTGCAAACGTAATGATTTAATGTTCAGTTTTGCATTGTTGCGTAATAACAATGTTTAAAACAATGTAAAACAATCAATTTGGTCGTTTGGTGCTCCCTAACCCATGAACCACTTGACCAAATAGAAAGGTCCATGTGGAAAGGGCACATCTACAAAGCAATACCTGTAAAATTAGCTACGAACCAGATTTATTCACCGCATGATTTATTTTCGTGATACAACTAGGAAACAGGCTTTAGACCTATAGTAGGCGGAGCAGAGAGAAATTTATTTTAAATTTGTATTACTCTCATTATAATGGCTTTGCAACACTTGCTAATGGTCCTTAAAAGGCTGGGGGCAATATTCATTCGGATACATTTGAGCTGAAGTTCTTTGCTGGTGTTTTTTACATTTCAGCTTTTATTTCATTTTAGGTAGCCAACGTTTCATATAAATTTTAAGATGCTTTCGTTTGCTCCCACATATACCGTAGTTTCCGTTTCGTTATTTGCAGCGTCTTTACGCCAACACCGCCGTACTAAAATACCACGTTAGCCACCATGGTAAAAGCTCGCAGAGAAAGTGCCACCGTCAATGATGGTTACATTGTTTATATTTATTGCAGAGTATCTTTCTTAGATTTAAAATATTAACAAGAAAGCATTTAACTGCAAGCTAAACAATCATCAGTAACGATAGTACTTCACAATAATCAAAAGATTCAAAATATCCGCGGCTTCCTACGCCGCCTCCTACGACAATGTTGAAGCGCACATTTTTTTTTAAATTGGAATTATCACAATTGTAGGTCAGACGGCCTGTTAGTTTTGGTGTGAACCATAGCATTTAAAGAATTCTAAAGCCTGTTAACTCCCGTTTTAGTTTCGTAAGCGACAACAGTACAGTAGAGGAATTAGGCCTATTGCATCCGAGGTTAGGCTTATTCATTCTTGCAACGCGGGTTGGAGAATGCAGTTTCCATAGAATCCAGGAATCTTAAAATTATTATACGAAGCCAAATTATTGCTCCGAGTTGTGATATAAACACGTAGTCTGATGTATACAGTTGTTTTACATGAGCAGTTTCCTCCTGCAGCGGCGATTTGATGTTTCACATTTGAGATTCCCATTGATAGGGTCAATTGGTTGCCATGTTGGCTGAATTCCTGCAAGCATTCTTTTTCACGTGTAACAAATGCGAGTCGTTAACGAATTCTTCTGTTTTTTCCTTATGCATGCCTTCCTCTAGTGGTTAAAGTGCTATAATCAAATGTTATTATTTCGTTGAGCTATGTCAAAAAAGATTGTTAGCTGTAAGGAAGCTACGATGATTTATTTTGGCGTTTTTTTTAAAGTTCACTTGATTACCAGTATTACAGTGTATGCTTCGTCGGAATTCCTTAACTATTCAAGATTCCAAATTTACAATGGCTGCTGGCAAAGTAATACGCTGGACAAGAGATGTCCGTCCGTTGGAATGGTTGTGTTTCTGCGGGGTTTAATGTTTGCAATGGCGTTAGACAAGGTAGTATCCTTTCACCTGCTTTGTTCAGAGGGTACGTGGATTCATTTAGTCAGTCTCTTGCTGTGTTTTCTGCAGAGCTTTTGACTCTTGGTTTAACGGTGGAATGGATCCTTGACCTTCAGGGCACGCGTTTTATCATCTTTAGTGATTCCATGAGTGCCTTGGAGTCCTTGGCGAAATACAACCCTCGGAACCCCTTGACAGAACGCGTTCAAGCTCTGCTTTCCCACTTGCCTGGCCAGCAGAAGACCGTGGTTTTCAGCTGGATCCCGGGTCATGTTGGGATAGCTAGGAATGGGAATGAGCATGCCGATTCTGCAACAAAAGGGGACTTTTCTGGTCCTCTCCAAAGAGATCTCAACCTGGTTTCCTCAGACGCCCTTTCAACTCTACGTCTGAGGTTGTATGCTTTTTGGCAAACCTTGTGGGACAGACAGGACGGCAATAAATTGCGGGCTATTAAAGGCGCTGTCGAGGAATGACACTCGCCGCAGTCGCCGTGAAGAGGTGGTGTTTGCCTCTTTGCACATTGGTCACACCCGGCTTACCCACTATTTCCTTTTGAGGAGGGTTGACCTCTGAATGCCATTGGTGGCGACGGCCACTTACAGCCAGGCACTTGCTAGTTAACTGTTACCGTCTTGATCTTCCGTGAGACATTGCGCGTCAGTCTGTCCTCCATTCCGGAGTGTTTCAATTTTTGCAGGAGATACAGATGTATGACATGATTTATATAATATCTCTGTAATGTGTGGTGCAGTGGCAACCCGAACCACAGCACTGTGACTGAAGTTGGCGCTAATGGCCTACCTGTCGACGCGCTTTTCAGCCTCAATGCCCCTCCCCTTCTTTAGACTACGTGTTGTTCATTTCATAGTTGTTGGCGCTGGTTGAATTTGCTGATAGGCTTACATAACTGTTTACGCATTTTGATTACTAGCTGACAGGAGTGTCGTAATTTTTATATTGCTGTAGTGCTAACGTGGTACGTTATCACTTGTAATTTTGCCATTCTGTCAACGGTTATTAAACCAGGTAACGTTTATGTAACACGCTAGTTCTGTCGCAAGTTTTTGCTTTGCAATCCTAACCTAACACTTAATCTTACCCCTCCCGAACCTCCGACCATTCATATTCCCCCCCCCCCCTCCTCTTTCCACCAGGTGCCACAAAATCTTTTGATACCTGGTGCCGCTCTAATTATACACCTTGTGATAGGTGACATTTGGACACGCCCACTTTGCCAAATTCGATGTACTCACTACTAATGGCTCTTTACTGATGATGTATGTAGTACATGCACTAACTTCAAATTTCAAGAAAAAGATGCATCATTCCAGCTTAAACTCCAGCTTCACTTGAAAAAAATGTGAAGCTTATTAGAAGCTACAGGCATCATACGTTGAACAGTGTAAGAGAACGTTAACAGCGACCTTCTTGTCCGTGAATTCGATCATGCCAAAGTTAAACATACCTGACCAGTTTTATAAGCGATTGTTGTGACTGTTTGTTTTCAACGTGGACTCACACTCACAATACAGACGAGCAGGGCCTGATTAAGGGTGTCTTCAGGTCACGGGAAAAATAAGATAAATCATAAGATAGATGACGTCATTAGGTGGTGCCACACCTGCTTGTGCTCGGCTGCTTTGGGAGAGGGTGGGGGAGAATCCTCTTGACGGTACTGTTTTCCTGGTAAGTAGTTGATAAATTTGCCTTTAGTATTACTACTTTCACGTTGTTACAATTTTTTTTATGAATTTAGAGGTGTTTTAATAGTTCAGGGATCACGCATGTAAAGAATTTCTCAAAACGTGATTTCGGTAACCAAATTCACATTCGCGACGGGGTCCCGACCATCTCGTGCTGCCCATCTCCTGTTTTTAATTTGTTATTGTTGGCATTGTGTGCGGCTCCGGGCCATGTATGCTCTTAATAAACATAAACACATTGACAAGCTGTTTCCATCAGCTACAGGTAAAAAATTCAATTATTTTCAATATTTAAGTTAATTTTAACTTTATGAAATATGTCAAATAGCCTTAACGGCATTACATGACAACAGGTGCAGTGGGGAAAAAATAAAACTATAAACAGTATAACAATAATTATACCACGGCTGTGACGTCACGCTAACTCAACGCCATGCTAAATATCCGTTGGTTAAATCCCATTAAACAACACCGGAAGTGTGCGGCATCGCAAAAAGGGTGTTTATCAAGTTACCCCACACTTTTGCCGATAACCCACACTTTTGACACTTCCGGATCACGCGACCGGAAACGCACACACCAACAACCAAATACAGCGGGCAAAAAAAAACGTAACGCAATAAAAACGTACAAAACGAATTATTTAAAAGGAATGAAATCCCATCCCTGCAAATTCTTATATGTCTGGCCTATAAGCTATTCACTCTGCGTTAACTCCCCCACCCCTCCCTCCACAAACTAAAATGCAATGACCTTCATTCATACCGATACCCTATTATCGTATTTTTTAAACAATTCTCAAATTACAAACGCTCAAAATGAATTACATACCTTCCCAGAATGACAATTCTATCCCTGCGGCCACTTATCGAAGTTCTATTACTCCGAAAAGCTTCGAAAACACAAGCGAGCTGGCTAGCGTGATTTACGGCGAAACGACACATCGTCTCCTTCCCACCCACTCTCCCAACAAACGGACGCAAAGGACTCATCGGTCTACCATCCATTCCAGCCTCCATAAACTAAAATGGAATGACCTTCATTCATATCGAGACATTTTCACAAAACACAAACACGTTTTAATAAAATAAGAGTTAGCTAGCTGACGTCCCAACCGTGGCATAAAACAGTTATTGGCTAGAATCTCGCGGTTATTGGCTAGAATCTCCTGTCTCTCGTATGCAAAAGTCTCGGGCTGACGCCCTCGACCTTTGCATACTCGAGTCAGGCCAATGATCGCAGCCGTTGGTTAACAACCGATAACTGCTCGCTTCTAACCAATAACTATTACATATTTTAGTAAAATTAATTCTTTTAACAATTTCATAGTTCATAATTTCATAATTTGTAAATTACATAATTTTTCTATTTTCATAATTTCCCCTCATCAGGAATAAGAACAACATGGTTGACGTACTCGATTCTAAAATACACATAAATAAAAATAGACATACGAGTTAGTTTAGTTTTACAATTTTTCAATTTAAGGCTCCCGTAAGTTTTTGTCCCGAACATACCAAAAACAAAATACTACTTTAAATACATGATACACTGTATGCAACAGTTGCTGTAGCATGTAAGCCTCATAGGAGGCCACCCCCCCCCCCAAAAAAAAAAAGATTATGAGGAGATTACAGAGAACTGGTGGGATGGGCTTTTCAAAAAGTTTGGATATTCCATATTGTTCGTTTTGCGATGAGGCCACTTCTGAAAACAACTGAAAAATTTAATGAAAAAAAGAAAACATTAATTCTATATTTTTTTAACCGAGGCGTCATAATTTAAGCATGAAAGAGTTAATACATGTATTTACAGGGCCAGTGAGTTAGTCAAATAGTTACCTGAGAAAATACAGCCTCGTCAAAAACGGACTTCGAAATTCCTTTGCGGAAAATAGGTTAAATTCCGTTAGGATCTTGTCTACAGTCTATAGAATCCGAATTTGTTAGGAAACTGTCATTCGAGTAAGTAATAGGAGAATTTGCAGCTGCAAAGGGTCGAAAAGCGACAATTTGAAGTTTGGGTTAAATAAGTATACATTTATCATACATCATCACTTTGTTCACACATGTATCAACATATTTTCAATTTTTAAAAGAAATTATTATTTTTCTCCTTTTTTTGTAGGACGGGGGGAGGGGGGCACAACAAATCTTAAGCA
>JAHWFP010207360.1:10274-25161 GCA_023313725.1 Lithobius niger | reverse complement strand
CTCTCCTCGTGCGAGTTCTATTTACAAAACTGCCGCTTCAAAACAGAAACACCTAGCGTTCTCTGTTTTGAAGCGGCAGTTTTGTAAATAGAACTCGCACGAGGAGAGCCTGAAGATGACAGGAGGACTAAAACATCACATCTAGTTTAGTCATAAATGCCTGTCGAAAATTCGCTTTTTGAATATCACAATACTGAGAAGTTTTTGTTCACTTTTGGGTTTGAGCGTCTTTGAGAAGAATTTTATTGATACAAACATCCAAAGTAAAATGGGGAGTTTTTTCTTGAACATGTGTAAGACTTTTCATTTTCGGGCTGAAAATGATTTTTCAACCGCAATGTTGGTGTATACAACTGAATAACTTTTAACAGAACTTTTTAACATACATTTTAAGTTTTTGTTATGGCACTAACATTGCTGTTAGTGCGGTCGGTTCGCGCAACTATCCGGCAATTTGTGATAAAAAGGTGTCACTTTGCACACTTTCAGCTTACGTCCATACAAGACATTTTAGATAGGGACCCCACCAAAAAATCAATTTAAATTCAATATGGCGGCCATTTTCCAAAATGGGGGATTAAATCTTAAGAATGGCATACATTAACAGTTAACGTGTTTTTTTCATTGTGTTTCTTTTTCCAAAAGTAGCCTATGTATTTTTCTTTTTAAAAAATCAGATTAAATTCTATATGGCGGCCATTTTTCAACATGGCAGCCTGAATTTTAAAAATGGCAGCCTGAATTTTAAAAATGGAGTACTTTAGCAATTGAGGAGTCTTTTTCAATATGTTTTGATCAGAAAATTCAACGGAATTGTTAAAAAGGCTGTATTTTAACGCAATCAATCAAATACAATTCACTATGACAGCAGTTTTTCAAAATGGCGAGCTAAATCTTAAAAGTAGAGTACGTAGAAGCAGTAGAGGTGTCGTTTTGTATGTACTTTTGGTCAGAAAGTTTAACCATTTAAAAGTATGTATTTCAATTTTTTTAAAGTCTATTACAATTCAATACAGCGGCCATTTTTCAAAATGGCGGACTAAGTCTTAAAAATGGAGTACGCAAGCAGTCAGGGTGTCGTTGTCTATAAGGTTTCTAGTGAGAAAAATAGTTTATTAACGTACCAATGTAACGTACAGTATGGTATGGAGGTGTAGATTCACGGGTCATTGCGATGCTATTGTGTTTGATGGTGCAACTCTAGTCAACATGCTCCCTCCAAGGACATCAAAGACATTTGGAGAATACTGCACACACGAGTTTCAACAATACACTGCAAAAGTACTTGACAACCTGGCTGTAAAAAGGGCAGGTTTCGTCTGGGACACTAACTCTGAAGATAGCATCAAGAAACCTACACAGGAGAAAAGGGAAACTGGAGTTCACTGACAAGTGACTGAAGGAAACCTTGTTCCGAAAAACTGGGCTAGCTTCCTTGTTAGTTTGTTGACTAGAGTATTGGTAAAGGACAGGAATAGTTTTGAGGTTGTGACAAAATAATGGTCCATTTTGTTACAACCTCAAAACTATTCCTGTCATTTTTATCATCGTGCTCAAGTACTTCTCTCCAAGGGACATTTTGGGTGCTTGAAGCTGACGGACGCATAAAACTTCACATTGCAGATATTGTTTCGCATGGCACAGATGATATCATGATATGAACTGTAGATACGGATGTGCTTGTCCTCTCTAAACCTTACTATCACTACCTCAAAAGCCTCGGCCTTAAGAGACTGTGGATTATGTTTGGTGTTGGCAACCAGACACACCATATAGTATATGTGTTCATAGCATTGCAGAAGTTCTAGGGGAATCAAAAGCTGTTGCCCTGAGAGGCTTCCAATCTTTCGCCGAATGTGACACTACATCGTCGTTCTCTGCTAATGGAAAAAAAAAGTGCATGGAATTACTGGAAAAATTTGAAGATACCACAAGCTATTTCTTGTACTTTCAAACCCTATGGAAGTTCTAAGTCAAGAACTTCCGAAGAAACTTCAAAATTATGTTGTTCTGCTTTACAGTACACAGTGTGCTGGCATGTCCATCACTGACGCCAGGAAAGTATTGTTTTCATTAAATGGTTGACTACTAGAAAATGTGCCTCCTACTGCACCTGTCCTGGAACAGCACATACTAAGGGCTGCTTATCAGGGAGATGGGGACAGTCTCATATTGCAAATCCGGTCTTACCTCCACCTTCAGAGTAGGGTTGGGTAAAAACTGATGGTGTATGGATGTCACTGTGGACATGTCTTCCAGAAATATGGGATAGTTGCAGAGTGTTGGTCCGCTGCAGCTGTAAAGCAGGATGTAAATCACGGTGCACTTGCAAAAATGCTGGTGTCCAATGTACACTTTTGTGTAAGAACTGTAAAGCAAAGTGCTTGAAGCCAAATGACACAATAGTAGACGAAGAAGCGCATTTGAGGACACTGATGTATTGTAATATTTGTGTTAGAACATCAAATATAGTGGTTTCATTGAATTATTTCTTAAAATGTACTTTAATTTATGTATATGTCAGGTTGTTATACACAAATTAATTAAAATACACAAATTTAATAGTTCCATTGAACTTTCTGACCAAAAACACGTTGAAAAAGACACCTCAACTGCTAACGTACTCCATTTTTAAAATTCAGTCCACCATTTTGGAAAATGGCCGTCACATAGAATTTAAAATTGATTTGTTTAAAATCAAAATACATACGCAACTTTAAAAATAAAAACTTACTGAAAAAACACATAAACTGCTTATGTATGTCATTTTTAAGATTTGGTCCGCCATTTTGGAATATGGCCGCCATATTGAATTTAAATTGATTTTTGGGTGGGGTCCCTATCTTAAATGACTTGTATGGACATAAGGTGAAATTGTGCAAAGTGGCACCTTTTTATCACAAATTGCCGGATATTAGTGTTTTTTGAGGCGAACAGACCGCACTATGTTGACAGTGGGTGATGTAGAAAAAGTGATGCAAGTGAATACAACTCATTCAATACAACAATCCGCGTACTAGTCAAGATGACACAGATTAAAGTCCAGAGGGCTGAACAGGCCAAACTAACGTCAGCTAAGACATTTAGTCCTAATTTCTTTTCTTTGAGCATGTAACTGTTACCATATAGTTCATACAACATGTTTATTAATACGTTAAGAGTGCAATTAGGACTCGTGACATCACTGTCACACTACCCTAATTACACTCTAACTGCTTATGCATGTTTCCCCGTCGCTTTCTCGAGAGAATGTGTAGTAACTACTAGTGATGCTGTTACGCCAAGTAGCGACACCCATCATTAGCTTAACGGTGATGTGTTAATACGAGTGATGTCATAAGTGGGCTATGGTGCGCGAGTTATGAGATCAGGGACGTGCACACGGGTGGGGGGGGGGGCACGGGGGCTCGAGCCCCTGCCCTCGTGGCAAAGTGCCCCTCTTTTTCTGAAAAAGTGCCCTTTTTATGGGAGAGGTGGTGTAAAAGAGCCTAAAAACTGCAAAAAAAAGACACTAACTGCTACGAAAGTGGTGCAAAGAGGCGCAGAAATGGTTAAAATCCCACAAAAAGGGGGTAAAAAGGTTAAAACACCGAAAAAAAAAAGGTTCCCACCCCAAAAAGTAAGTTTGCTCTGCCCTCTCGGGGGCCTGTGCACGTCCCTGTATGAGATGATGGTTATGACGTCACTGGCATAACGATAAATTTTCAAATTTGGCAACAGATGAGGGACGGTAAATGGTAACAGGTGGGAGTTAAACGTGAGGAGCGTCCGTTGGCTAGTGGTGGTTACGCGGAAAATTTTAAAAGTTAGAATTATCCCAAGTCGTGTTTGTAGTTGTGCTTTGCAAACGGATACACAAACAAGCTTACAAAACGGATATGTTGTGTGCAAGTGAATTATTTTGGATTAAAAAATGTAAAGCAATCATCCAAACTAGCGTACCCCTGGCGTAACTAGCCGGTTCCCGCATACAAAAGCAAAATAATTTGCTGGGCAGCATGAAATGAAAGTGGTCGGTCCCCCGCCCTCGTATCCTCTTCTGAACACCCGGGGGGCCCCCCCCCCCCCACATTCTCCCACTGCATGGTTGATTTCCCCCATGCGGCTACCCTGGTAACCCATTTCCTCTCCCGCATTCCCCCATTGTGTGGTCGGAATATCTCCCCCCCCCCATCCCTGCTCCCTGCTCAACGACGAACACCATCCAGATGGCGACAATCAACAAGGAAGTGCCGGACCGTAAGTGGCCGTCGACACCAATAACATTCAGGAGGGTCAACCCCCCACAAAAGGAAACAGTGAGTAAGTCGGGTGTGACCAATGCGCAAACGGGCCAACACAACCTCCTCGCGGCGAAACGCCGAGTGCCATTCCTTGACGGTGCCTTTAATAGCTCGTAACTTATTACTGTCCTGTCTGTCCCACAAGGTTTGCCAAAAAGCGTGTAACCTCAGACATAGAACTGGAAAGGGCCCCTTTCGCTGCAGAATCAGCTTGCTCATTTCCACCAATCCCAACATGGCCCGGGATCCAGCAGAAAAACACGGTTTTTCGCTGGCCAGGCAAGCGGGAAAGCAAAGCTTGGACACGTTGTGTCAAGGGGTTCCGAGGATTGTAATTCGCCAAGGACTGCAGGGCACTCATGGAATCGCTAAAGACAATGAAATGGGTGCCCTGAAGGTCAAGGATCCATTCCACCGCCAAACCAAGAGCTCTGCAGAAAACACAGAATAGCCTGATGGAAGGCGATGGGCAACCGTTACTCCCTTACACACACAAGCACACGCCACGCCAACGTCTGACTTCGACCCATCAGTAAACAGCCACTGATAACCGGCGTACTGGGAACACAGCCACCGGAACTCCTGCAAGTACCTTGCTGGTAGAGTGGAACCCTTCGGGAGGGACGCCAGAGCGAAAATGAAAATGCCACTTGGGACAAGCCAAGGGGCCACTGGCCTCCCCCCAAGCCTCAACACGCAGGGCATTTCAAAGGCTATCTCCTGACAGGACTGCTGGAGCCTATCTCGGAAATCACCCTTACCGGCCCTGCGTCTACAGAATCGCAAGTCTGGCCCAAAAACCATGGACCAAGCAGGAGAGGTAAGAGGAAAGCAACAGCAGCATCCGTCCCCTCAAGCCACAGTCATAGATATTACGGAGAATCCCATAACGCCAGGTCGTGTCATAAGCCTTCTCCAAGTCAAAGAAAACTTGAACCAGATGTTGACGCAGGCGAAAAACCTCCCTCACATCTGATTCTAGGGCAACTAGATGATCGATAGTTGACCAAAAACCGTCGAAAGCCACACTGGGACACAGATAAGAATCCCCGTGATTCCAACACCCAGACCAAAAGCACAGCCACCATCCGTTCCATAAGCTTACAGACACAGCTAGTCAGAGTGATTGGGCGATAACTGGAAGGAAAAGTAGGGTCTCTGCCCGGTTTCACAATCGGGATGACCACTGCTGTCCTCCACGCAGCTGGAAGAGAGCCCTCTGCCCTCACACGGTTGAACATCTCCAGCAAGAACTGCTGGGATGCAAGAGGCAGATGTTTCAATAGTTGATAGTGAACATCATCAGGCCCCGGGGTGGAGACATGCGATTTGGACAAAGCTGAAACAAATTCCTGCCTGGTAAACGGTAAATTGTACTCCTCTAGCCCGTCGGAGCGAAAGTCCAGAGAGTGAGCCTCTTCTCTACGCTTTACTGTGAGGAACCAAGATCATAATGGTTATCACTCGAAACCTGCGCAAACGCAGACGCAAGACAGTCGGCGATATCTGGCACAGAAGAGATCACGGTATTCCCCACCTTCAGCTGTGAAACCGGGGAAGGCACGCTCCTCCTCGAGATCTGGCGCACCTTCTGCCACACTTGCTGAGAAGGCGTGGAGCGCGTGATCGACGAAACATAAGCTGCCCACGAAGCACGTCTAGCCTCACGGATGACATACCTGGCACGGGCACGACAGCGCTTAAACGCTACAAAGTTGTCAGTAGTCGGGCTGACCGTGAATGCACGCAACGCTCGCCGGCAGGCCTGAATGGCCTGCCCGCAAGCAGGCGTCCACAACGGAACAGGAACCCGCCGCGGCTGCGTGGACGTACACGGGATAGTAGCATAAGCAGCAGCAAGGACCACATCAGTGAAATGAGTGGAAAGTTCATCCACATCAGAAAAGTCCTCAACCGCATGCTGAAACACAGCAGCCTCAGCAAAGGCTGACCATTCAGCACGTTTAAGCGCTCACCGGGCTGGCCTGGAAGCCACAGAACCCCCCTGTGTCGTGGACAACACAATGGGTAGGTGATCGCTTCAATGCAGATCGGCAGTGACAGCCCAAGTAAGTGAACTGGGATGGCCAGCGAGCAAAAGCCTAAGTCTACTGCTGACCAATTGCCCGTGGTCAGGTTACAGTGTGTCATGGCTCCATCGTTCAGGATGCAAACCTCAGACCCCCTCTGCATCCACTCATCAAGGATCCTCCCCTTGTTGTCAGTATTAGGTCCTCCCCACTGGACGTGGTGGCTGTTAAAGTCGCCCAGCAAGAGGAACGGGGCAGGAAGCTGGCGAACCAGGTCCTCCAGGTCACCAACCCCAAAGACCTCATCCGGTGGTAAATAAACCGAACAGACAGTAATATCGAAGTGCAAAGAAACTCGAATGGCTACCGCCTGAAATCTAGTGTGGCATGCGGCTGAGAGTGTTGAAGCAGCACTGCAACACCACCATGAGCATGTGGCATAGGGTCTGCATCCAGACGGTAGACGAGTAACCCCTAACAACCGGATTATCCGACGCCTTAAAGCTAGTTTCCTGTAGGCAGTAGCACAGAGGTCGCCAATGCGACAAAAGCAGCCGCAGGTCTTCTGCATGGGTCCGATAAACTTGACAGTTCCACTGAACGATGGTATGCACAGGCATTAGGGCGGGCTTTCATTTGGGACTGGCAAACATTCCGCTATATTGCAATGCATGACAAAGCGTTGGCATTGGGTCAGGTGGGCCTTTCAGTATTTCACACATTTCCTGGCTGTGTTCAGACACCTTCTTTTGGTGGTAAAGGAAACCTGGAAGGCATTCGATGAAGTAACATCTGCTTTTCAAGTTTCCCATGGAGCAAACTGTGAAAGATGTTACGCCAGCGATTGGACGCTACGTGGTTCACCTGTATGATAGAACAAGTACTTGTGTTAGTGTAAACAATGCTCGGAAAGAGTTATTCACACAGAAAGGCAGATCTATGGATGTGAAACCCACTTCTTTTGCAGCCCTTCATCAGCACACATTATTGTTGGGACGGTGCCTTTACCAATTCGTGAACTACCACATCCTAGTAGATGTGGTTGGAAAAGGACAGCCTCACAGGCATGGGAACCGTTATGGCCCACCAAGACCTGCCAAGACTTACTAAAACGTGGCTGCATAGAGAAGCAAGTGCCAAGGTACGTATGTAATGTAATGTAATGTAATGTAATGTAAGCAAGTGTCATGGCGATTGTGAAAGCAATTAACATATTAAGTGCTATATTTGTACAAACTATATATCAATGGCTAAGAATACAACTATAATAACTAACAACTTTTCATTTTTTGACTTACACGTATTGTAACACTTCGTTTGTTCATCCCCACCAACAATACAAGTCTGGTAACTGTCAAGGCCACCATTACGGCGTAATAAAAGCCATACAACTATCGCAACTGCAAATTTGAACATTTTCATTTGAACAACACCATTGTATGTGCTCAGCTGCAATTGTGTCGCAAAAATTATTTAGAATTACAACTACGGTAAGTGATTATACTATACTTGTGCACTAAGATTTTACAGAGACTCTAGGTTCTTTGTGAGACCACATCATAGCGGTATGTTAAGTTACGGTAAACGTATTTTTGTTTTTAACCTTGCCCCCCGCTAGAGGGAGCCACTATGTACAGTGCGTGTGCTGTCTGTTCAAGGCTTGTCTGTAACAAAATAGCATCTTACGGACAAAAATGTTTAGCTGCTTCCTTGACCAAGGCTAAAAAAAAAAGATAAAAGATGTGAATTTACAAGAACAGTCTGAAACTGTACTTCCGAAAAAATAATTTTGAAACTCAAGGTAAGCAGATCGTACAATAACCGAACGGAATGATGCTGCATGACCCTGTTGGCCTTTGTTGATGTCAGACTACAATGAGGGTTTGATCACAGGCAACAATGAGCGTTTGATCATGGTCTTGTGCTTACTTACTTTTGCAACAATCAATTAAAATTAATACAGCAGGACAATGAAGCAAATGAAACAATATACTCGATAGCAATGTTAGGCTTAAATTCGTATATGGGCTTCCAGCATTTAAAAAAAAAGCAGTAGTGCTCTTATTAGGTTTCCTAGTTCGAGTGTGGGCTTTGCGTAAGTAATACAATAAAAGGAAACTTTTGGGTTTCGTGTAGTTTCCACCTGCTGTAGGTTTTCTCTAGATGGAGAAGAAATTGTGCTCATACCTTTATTGAGATTTAAGTTTAATATTGCCAATAATAGCAAGCAGTCAGCCTGAAAAAAAATAATTTTTAAAAGCATCTGCAGTTTAAAGAAACCCTAACCATTTCCTAATTTTCTAAACCTTCTAACAATGCACAGTGCTATTACTGAATTTCAGGCCGCGAATGGCAATTATACCTAAACAAATAAATTTCTTTGCAGGTTCAGAGAATGTAAACCATTTACAAGAAGAACACAAAATTCAAATATAGAAAACACTGTTCCTGCTACTGGTACTGAACCACTGTGCCTTAACTTGGCATCAAAAAGGAATTTAGATTGCAGTGACAGGTCGGCCAGTAGCTGCAGCTTATTTAGCATCAGCAGCAATTCCTCTAACTGGATACCTGTAAAAAATTTATATACACAAAAGGATTTTGGTGATTCTGATATAGAAACAGATTCTGTTGGAACTTCAAGATTCAGTTAACAGTTTACAACTTAGCATGACTCTGCACCTGAAGATATGGAAACAGAACCAGAAAACGATGCCAGTCAAAACGATACAAACCTTCACACTGTTGATACGACAGCAAACGAGGCCGATACAATGGAACAACGCCCAGAAAAAAATCCAGGAAACGATATAGGGATTCAGAATTATGGCGAGTAAATCATCGTAAACGGTTACGAAATGAGGGCATTTGTATGTAACAAGAAAGGGTAAAACTGTACAAACACGAGCAATGAAACCTGGCTATGGTGTTAACTGTCACAATAAATGCCAATCAAATTTTACACAAGCTTACCGGTAAAAAACATTTAAAGACTATTGGAACACAGGAAACTTTCACCTTCAACGCAGCTTTATTGCGTCTTGTGTTAAACAATGTGCAAAGAAACGATCCATAGTTTGTAATTCAAGGAGGAAAGTAACTTTCACCTATACTTTTGAAAAATACGTTGAACCAATTGCAGTATGCAAAATGTTTCTTGTTGCTGCTAGAAAGTATAAATTACCTGCGAATTTTTGCATTATGTTCTCGTAATGCTGCGTTACATTCTAGAGTCTTAAAATTGTTTGGATCCAGCTAGCTTTGTAAACAAAGTGCGCATGTGCACACTCCTGTTAAGAAAGCTTGCCACGACGGTTCTGCAGCATTTGTTCTCTAGCGGCCAGGTCGTCATGGTCGCTTCATTCTTACCCCTTCATTCTCTATCGTTTTCTGTCATCACCGTCATCTTGGGTTCTCAAGCCTTTTTCGCCTGGGCCGTTCCTGCACACCTGATGCCTCGTCTCACCCCATCATGTTCGGCTGCAGGCAACTCAACGATGCCACGCAAGACCCTGCAACGTCCTTACTCAGCTCGAAGCAGATTTTCAACTCATTCTCTGATCATAACCGTCTGTAACAAATGTGGCCTCCAAAACTTCATAACCGTCTGTAACAAATGTGGCCTCCAAAACTGCTAAAACTGTTTCGTTCCCCATCCCCCGCTGAACCCAGTCTGGAATGGGAATGATTGAGGCCGCCCTAGCCAAATGGGTTCCCTTTGGCCACAGCAACTGGCTCCATTGTCACCTTGAATCACCGTTGGACTCATTAAAGACATCATGGCTCCCTCCCTGTCGTTTCCCACGGTTGATCCCCACGACGGCAACTCCTATCGCCGACTCCACCATTCCATTGCTGTCCACCACCGACATGTCCGGCCTTACTGTTTTTCTTTCGCAATAGTGACGGCTGTTCTCTTCGCCGACTCCATCATGAGAGACACTGCCGGCCACCACCGACGCATTCGGCCAAGCTGCTTCATTTCACCGTAGCAGGCCCAATCATTATCCACCCGTGTTGTGCAGCCGAACGGTCCATGACCATCACTCATATTGACTATGGACGTTTTTCACTGTTTGAAACGGTCAAGACATTGTGGCTCCCTCCTCGTCGTTTCCCAGGATTGATCCGCACTTGTTCCTCACGATGGCGGCCCCTTTCGTTCTTCCCACCACGAAAGGCGTTACCCGCCTACCACCAACGGTGCCATCCAAGGGGTCTCCTCTTCCCATGATAGGAGGCTCACTCAGCCGGCCACCCACCTAAGTTAAGAGGTTAATTGAACTCTCTCTTTCAGGTATCTGTCTTACCAGTCATCCAGTTCATGGACATCTGGCTTCACCATCTAAAACTGCCAAGACATTGTGGCTCCCTCTCTGTCGTTTCCCAGGGTTGAACCACATCAAGCAATTTTGACCAAACACCATGAGCGTAACCAGCTCACTGGTGTTTCTGGAATGGGAAACGTTCTCCTATTTCGTAGGAACCGTCTCATTCGTCTTCCCAATCAAAGTTAGACGTCAAATCTCGAGGAACCTTCGGCTCTGCATGGCTTCCACCCTGTCGTTTCCCAGGGTCGTTCCTTGCACCCCCCTCTCAGTAAAAAAGGGGGGGGGGGAGAACAGGACCAGTGTCATCCTGACTCCAAAAAAAAAAGACAATTGTTGTGCTATCGTCAACCTCCTGACCCTCATCACGTCAAACACCCGAGGAGAGCCAAGTCAATTTTCATCGAAATTCGTGGAATTGCCGATCAACGTGTCGCATCCTCATCGATAAGGAGACAGAGGTTAAGAAATAATGGAAGAATAATAGAAGTTATAAAAAGTGCACCAAATATTGTATAATTCAAATGTGATTATGCAGCTAAGGAATTTTCAATAATTAATTTAGTTGGAAAGGGCCGACCCATTACAAATGTTGATGTAGCAGAAAAGTTAGGTTTGTTCTCACAAGTAACTGAAGCCAAATGTCAGGATCTTCTATGGCTCTGTACAGAAATGATGTATTCTTTTTTGAAGCCTTATGCATGAAGTCTGACAATCCAACAGTTGTAAATGAAAACAATGTTATAAGCGGTAGAGGTGCTACAGCAGGAAGAGCAGGACAAACCAGTAGGGGTACAGTAGTAAAAGGAACAACTGGCAGGGGCAGAGAGTTAGCGACATGAGGGGGGGGGGATTGAGGCTTAATGGCGCGTCGACAGCTTGGTTATTAGCGCCAACTTCAGTCACAGTGCAGTGGTCCGGGTTGCCACTGCACCACACATCACAGAGATATTAGCGACATGAGGTAAGGGTAGTGTTAGCAACATGAAGTCGGGGCAGAGTGATAAGAGGAAGGGGTAGATGATTACAAAGTGGGATCAGAGGTGCATAAATTACGACAAATAATAGCAGCGGGTTTGTAACCGCAGTATAATTATGGTAAGACCGACAAAAGGCAGACAAGGTAGATCAGCAACCATGTGTGGGAGTTTGTAATAGAGTGTATGAGGCTTGATACTAAATGTTTTTCAATACCCTTTGTAATATCCCTAATTGCCTATAGAAGTACCGTTTTCATATTGTCGCTATAACTTGTAACCTTTTATCACTACAATAAGCGATAAAACAACATGATAAATAATTTGTTTATATTTATTTTAAGTATTGTTATCTCAGCACAAATAAGAATACAATTATGGTATTGAAATATAAGATAGCTGTAATCTGTAATATTTTTACTAATGGTGTTATGAAATAGTATACAATTATGCTAAGTGCTCTGGAAGGCTATCTGCTTAATTTTTTTTACACAGGACTATCCACCGAGTTCCGAGAAGAGCGATCTAAAAAAGAAAAAAGATGGATGGGGAAACACTGAAGATAAAACTGTCCTAGATTGTATATAATCGTTTTGAAGTCGGTATCTTTAATATAAATAAATAAAAATAATGTTTGTTGCTGAAGCAACAGGTCTGGCAAGGATCGCGGGGGTCACTGACTGCCAGCCTAAAGAGGGGCAGCATTTAAGATGCTTGTAAAAATATTTGATAAAAAGAGAATGCAAAGGTGGCAAGGTAAAAACTAAAACAAGATAAAACAATTTAAAAGCTCGCATATAGGTAAAAAATAGTTTTTCAAAAATGTTTAATCACACGTTAGAAGTTGTGATGCAGCAAGTTCAAGGTAGAACGAAGAATGTAGTGGATTACTCGAAATTATTTTCGTTTCTTCAGCCAAAAGTGTTGTTAACGCTAGACCAAAAAACGTTGAAGGCTAGTTAGTGGTCAAGCAAATACAGAAACAACTTATGCGGCCCAAACTTACCACACTGAACTACTATCGTTACGATAATTGGTGAAGGTACACATTACCGAAAAAGCATCATGTCTTGACATAAGCCGCATTCTGGTTAAAGAGGACTTCCCTTATTCGACAATTGTGCATCAAATATTAATAACAATTCCAGTCTCTGATGCATGTTGTGAACGTAGTTTCAGCAAATTGAAACTTATTAAAACTTACTTGCGTTCATCAATGACAAACGAGAGGTTAGGTACTCTTAGCATGATTTCGATTGATCATGAAACCGCGTCATCTCTAAACTACGATGATGTCATTACTGCAGTTACAACGGCGAAGGTGCGAAAAGTTAAAATTGTGAATGTTTTGTCAAGTGTTCCATTATAACACACATTTTGTGCAACCACAAAGTCATACAGATTTTCTTCATGTATTGGCCAAAGAATAAATAGTTCCGATTTTTCTTTTACGTGACTTGAATCTGAAAACTTAACCACAGACACGGGAGGCAAACTGAAGCTGAGTGGGTTTTCTATTTCTAGAGATGAGGGCAGATACATTAAGTACGGGCTACAATTGGCTTTAAATGCAATTACTGGCAAACCTGCATTACTTACATTTCTTTCCATGGTTTGCAGGCCACTTATTTGTTTACTTATGGTAATACACAAAAATATAAAGTGATCACGATTCTCGAGCGACTTTGTAATCTCAATTTAGTTGGTTAACGGTTTTAGCATACTTGCATAATTGTGCTAATTTTTAAGGATTCTTTTTAACATTCAAATTTTATACTTTAAGAAGATAGTAATAAGCCATGGATAGTTAAAACCTATGTTCACAAATTATCCTGAAAATAAACAAGCTGAATACGGAACTAAAAACTGTACAATCAGTGTCCAAAAAAATACCTACCGGACTACCTGCACACTGTATTATACTAAACTATTTTGACTGTCAGACAAATATTTATGGACATTCCCTCCTTCCACCCATGGGGGATGAGGGAGGAATGTCCCCAGCATAAAATAGGCTGCTTGCCCTCCCAGGAAAAAAATATCAAACTATGGCCCTGCCGGGGTAACTCCTTCGATGCAATTACCAACCCGTTCATCAACATCAAGGACTCGCTTGACCACTCCCTTGGGATGTTTGGAGTCATTTATCTGCAAACAGCGGTCAGGTACTTTACCCCAAAACGTGAGAATTCCGCTTGGGGAGAAGCTAACCACTATGCAACTGACGAATTACATCAGGGACAAATGTGGTATTTCCATAACTGCAGAAAAGTGCTAGCCTGTACATTTTTGTTTCTTTCAGAGGGAGAGAAGCCATTCACTGTAATTCTTTCAGAGGGAGAGAAGCCATTCAATGTAATTCTTTCAGAGGGAGAGAAGCCATTCAATGTAATTCTTTCAGAGGGAGAGAAGGCATTCAATGTAATTCTTTCAGAGGGAGAGAAGCCATTCAATGTAATTCTTTCAGAGGAAGAGAAGCCATTCAATGTAATTCTTTCAGAGGGAGAGCAGCCATTCAATCTAATTCTTTCAGAGGGAGAGAATGTATTGCTATTTAGGTTCATTTTCTGAAGCAGAAGAGTTAAAAAGCCCTAATAGTTGTTAAAAATGTTTCTTGTTATACAAAATTGCGTTTAAAAACAAGGTGTGTTCCTGCAACAATTTTTTTAGTAGTACTCCCAAGAACCACGTAATTAACTTACAGCCACGTATTAATCTTGCCTGAAACGATCCCCAACCGAAAAAATGAGAAACCAAACAGCAAAATTTTTGTTCGTTTTTGTTTCTGCGTATATGCACATAAAGCTGCTATTGAATATCGGTTTCTAACAAATTTGCTCACATATTTTTTATCCAGATCACGTTGTAACAAGGATTTGAGAAAAAAGAAGCAAGATATTGCATAGCACTGAAAGGCAATGACGAAATGAGGTGGCTAAAGAAAAAGCGTGTAAAGTTAGAAGTGATGCGATTCCTCTCTGAACATTATTTTCCTTTCCAATTAAAAAACACCGTTATTTTAGCAAGGTTGTAAGTGTTTTTTTTTTAAATAAACAGACAAAAAGTGACGAAATGAGATGGCTAAACAAAAAGCATGCAAAGTTAGAAGTGATGTGATCCCTCTCTGAACATTATTTTCCTTTTAATTAAGAAAAACCCATCTTATTTTAGCGAGGTTGTAAATGTTTTTTTAAATAAACAGACAAAAAGTGAAGAAAAGATATGGCTAAACAAAAAGCGTGCAAAGTTAGAATTGATGTGATCCCTCT
>JAHWFP010207359.1:0-24071 GCA_023313725.1 Lithobius niger | reverse complement strand
GACTTTTAAGCCATTGACTTGGCGCAGTGACGTTTTATTCCATATTCTAACCGCAGATTGAGTTCGATCGCTGAGAAGGAGGTTTTACCGGCTAATAAAAATGAATGGATTGCCTACCTTGTGACGGATAGTAATAACGCATTTCCTTGTAAGAGGCTTGTAGATTCGGCACGCATATTTTAAAATGGCGGGATTGAAATGGGGAGGCATGACAAGCTACGAAATGGGTATTATTGATTCGAAGTTATAGTATCCAAGAGTTTTGTAAAGATCTCGACCTGCATTAGTCAATCAAAAATATGAATCGTATACTATAAATCTAAACATGAATAAATAAATGTTATTTTTGAACAGCCGCAATAGGATTCGTGTGATACCCATAATGGTACATTTTAATGGTTTTTGAGCTTTAGTGTGAGTGGGCGTTGGATGGGTGTCACAACGTGCATACTCAACGTTGTGTTGTGACGGTCGTGATGGCTTCGATACTCAAGTAAATTATGTTTGCTTTTGTAGAAAGATAAAGGTGGATACTGAACTGTCTGTCGCCGCCCCCCCCCCCACTCCCTCTCTTTTGAGACTTTGACGTCATTTTTTTCTGCAGAGCCAATAAAAGTTGTTGCCACAAAACCTTAAATACAATTCCCTCGCCAAACGACAAAATAAGATAGAAAAATATAATTTTTTTTAAAATTAATTTCTTTTGAGTTTTTTTTTTTATTTTTAATTAATTTCTTTTGAGCCTTAAGTCAGCCGAAGCAATTTAATGCTTGTATGGCTGAACCGGCTCAATTTTGAACATTACCAGACTTTTGGAGAAGAAGAAATTATCTGGTAACGGGAGGTGCCAACCCGGGGATTCGATCCGGGAAACCTCCGATCATTGTAGGGGCTGAAAGATTGTCCAGAATTGGCCAGAATAGTTCCCATAGCCGCTGAAGGAACATGGTAGCCTCTCACGCTACCCTGGCCGGCAGTCCTGGCGGGGATTTTTCCAAGGTCCCCTTTCCAGGGGTTCGACCAGATCCGCATACCTCCAGCAACGAAGCTGAGCTCTCTCACAGCTCAGCCACGATGACCACAAAATAGTAAGCCGAAGCAATTTAATGCTCTTGTGGCTGAACCGGCTCAATTTTGAACGATACCAGATTTTTGAGAGAAGAAGATATGCCTGTTAAAGGGAGGAGCCAACCCGGGGATTTGAACCGGGAAACCTCCGACCATCGTAGGGCCCGAAAGGTTGTTCAGAATTTGCCGGAATATAATTGCTCGATCGTAACTGTGGTAAAAGGGTTGTGCGACTTTTTGTGTTGAATAGTGTTACTATACAGTCACGTGATAGAAGATAAATTGTTTTGTCGTTCATGTTTCTTAGCTTGTAAGTTGACGTTGGTGACGTAACATCCTCTCTGGCGCGTCAAAAGCCAGACGTAACCTTAAACAGTGTTTCATTATTTCGTTGTTTGTTGATGTTCTTCAGAGTAGCGCTGGCCTACGTGAAGAACGTGTAATGCAGTTAACAAATTAAAGTAAACAATTTCATGCAGCACAAATTCAAAGTTCAGCATGGTGCTCATTTCAGGTTTGTCGACTCACAAACAAACCATCGAATGCTGGCGTTGAGAAATCTGTGACGTAAGCTTAGGATAAAAAAAAAATGTATCCTAGCTTACGTCACAAATTTCTCAACGCCAGCATTTGTTGGTTTGTTTCTGAGTCGACAAACCTGAAATGAGCACCATGCTGAACTTCGAATTTATGCTTTTATGCTGCAAAGTTCCTACTTTTTTTTCCAGCATGTTTCCAAAACTAAGTACTCTTGCGTAAACCGTGGTTATAAGTTTGGATAAAAAAAAATTCCCAGTTGGTGGTTTCCTACTCAGCTTGTTTCCAAAGCTCTCCTGTTTAAACAGTGACTAATTTTGGATGAAAAAATTTCCTAGTTCATGAGTCCAAAGCGAAGCTATCCTGTTGAAGTCGTGACTAAATTTGGAGCTGTCATATTTAAACCGTGGCATTTAAAAAAAAATTGTAGTTCATGGTTTCCAACTTGTGTCCTGTGTTGCTGCAGGAGGGAAATTTTCAGTTTTCGACTTTTGGGGTTGATGTGGGCCTATATTGGTACCGTAAGCCATCAGGTTTTTTTTTCTTTTTAGATTGTCTGGTACTTTTGGCGTGCACCTTGCGCCTAACCCTGTTGTTACGACCAGGCGCGTGCTGAAAAAGAGAATGATTGTAGGGACTGGACTTTGCCATTGGTTGGCTGCTGCACAAAGTTGTTTGAGTCCGGTCCCCTCCCCACCCACCCACCCTTGCAATAAGGCTTTCTACTTCCCCGGGAGGTCGCTTTGAAATTCACGAATTCCCTCAAGAAGCTGCTTGGCTCGGACGCCCGCCCCCATTTGAATTCTCTTGAAGGAAAGGGGGCGGCGGGTAGGGAAAATACCGCCTTGCCGTACGCAGTTGGACCGCGCCTTGTGTTGATTTTCAAATGTTGTCTGTCCTGTGCGGGCGAAAAAGGGAACGAAGCCACTTGCCAAGGTGGGCGAGGTCGTGCGGGGCGGACGCCCTAAGGCAATTCTGTGCTCGAGGAGTAGATGAGGGGTCCTGCTTTTCCATGTGTATGCGTCTGTGCGTGTGTGTAAGGTGTACGTAGGCTTATATTGGGCTCACACAGACAAAGTGAGGTTGACTCGGGAAGATACGAGTTTTCCCACTATTACCTCTACCACTTCCATTTGGGCGAAGCTCACAGTTTGCCGTATGCCTCACTTCAGGCGCTAGAATGCGTAATGGCTCCTTTCATGCAGTAATGCCTATGTCAACAGCATTAGAAGCTAAGGCCAAGGAGAAGGCGCGGGTCTGGGTGTGTGTGGGTATGTATATATATATACAAGCTATACGTACGGGTGTGTGGGCAGTGAGGTATAGGCTTGAGCTCTAGCCTAATCAAGCCTGTCCCTGGCCACTGTTGAATCAAACATGAGCCATGCAGATGGTCTTGTGCAGAAGACTTACCGTCGTCGTCTTCTTGGTGGTCGTCTTGTACTCACAGAGGATGGAGACAGGACAGGAAAAGCGTGGAAATGCGCCAGCGGCACACAACAAGGCCAATCAAACTTCCGAGTCTGGTTGGTTCTTATGGAGAGCCACAGCTTCCAAAGGCACTGAGGCCAAGCCCCTTCCATTTCCTCCAGCTACGTTTGGCCCACAACATTGTCTTTGACACCTCGACTCAAGTCGGCCAAACAGTTACAGCCAAGAAGTTTTGTTTCTTGCCGCAGGCCAAGAAGCTGCGTTTAGTCCATCAACCATGAAGAATTCGAGATGTCTTTCTTTTCTCTCTCTCTCTCTCTCTCTCCACCGTTCCCCCACCCCACCCATTTTTCTTTTGAGGGTGAGGATGTACTATCTTTATATCTTCCGAAAATAAAATAAAGAATACGCGAGCCAACATTTGTAATTGGTGTTAAAATACTGTTTCTTTATGATGTGAAAAGTGAAATACCTGTCAATTTTTTGCATTGTTGTCCCAACGATACTTCCTTGTTGGGACAACAATGCAAGAAATTGATAGGTATTGCACTTTTTCAGCAAATGAAACCATTTTTAGCCTGCCTGGTTGGGGGGCCGGCAAAATGTTCTTTCTTTATGGTTTGAAAAGTGCAATACCTGTCAATTTTTCAGCAAAAGAAACCATTTTTAGCCGGCGTGGCTGGGGGCCGGCAAAATGTTCTTTATAAACTTAGCTTTTACTGTATATAAAGGCCAAAGTTCTGTATAAAACTTAGCTTTTACTTCCTTGAATTTTATAGGATGCTTACGCACTACTTTTAAGTTTGGCCTGGAATAAGTGGCTTTCAGCCCCATTCTGCTCCAAATTCCACTTTTACAGTGTTTAAAAACTTATTCATTTATTATGTATTTATGTATAAAACATAATTAGAGATGGAACAAGTCGTACGATCCGAACAAGAGACCAAGATCTATTTTAAAACATTTGTGTATTAGCCGTAAAAAAAAATAAAAAAATAACATAGACCAGAAGTGTGTAAAGTCGCGAAAAGGGGTACTTTCTCAAAAAATTTGTTGATTTCCCTAATATCGTAAACACTTCACCTTCAAGAACGTTGCACCAACAGTTTTCTTAAATTTTTAAGGAAGAAGACACGGTTCCTCTTCTTCAGTAGTCCACACCACAGCAGAGAACGTTCGTTCGATTGACACTCACGCCATAAAAAAAAAAGTACGTAACGTTAACGAGTAGCGGCGATTTCAAACTCGGATGGTGATCGCGTTCACAACGAAGAATGTAAACAGAAGAAAAACTTGCCTTTGAAGAGCCTTAAGAAGGCTGCAGGCTGCAGTCGAAAATTTGCTAGATGAGGAACTATCTGTAGTGTGGAAGTCAGCTTTTCTTTTCACTCTAGAGCAGTGTCAAGTGACGTCATATTGGCTACGAGACACCATTTGGAGGTAATAGCTACAAGGTGCACTAGGTTAAAACGTAACGGAAAACAACGGCACTTCTAGTCAAGACAGTGCTTTTGAGAGCGGATTTCTTAGGCTTAAAAGAACGTTGTTTTCGCTAACGACAAAAATCGCGCGTTATAGGCTTAAGAAATCCAGTCTAATAGTATTGGCTTCAATAAGACGATCTTCCTTTCTCCCTCCAGTGCTCCTTGCAGCTAACCCAGTTACTGGCTTCACCATAGAGTTATACACAATAATACTACGTCGTGTCACTGCCCTATTGGAGGTAAATCACTCACTCCATGTTGCATTAGTTTCAATTTTCATTATATTGGAGTGAGCGTCAATCGAACGAACGTTCTCTGCCTGTGGTGTGGACTGAAGAAGAGCAACGGTGTTTTCTTCCTCGACAATTTAAGAAAACTGTTGATGCAACGTTCTTGAAGGTGATAAAGTATTTCCTGTATTTTACGATGTGTGAATATCATCACTGTCTTCGCCGTTTACCAGTTTTTGAAAATCCTAATACGTTTTCTGCCCAAATCGGAAGAGTGTAAGACAACATTGTAAAATGTAGTTAAAAACGTCATCCTTTCAGTTGCGTGTCAGCACTTACTCACACCGGATATTCTGCTTTTTTTTTAAATGAGTTAAATGATAATCTAAAAACTGAGCGGCCCTCTTAGATTATCAGTATCAAAACTTCGAACTCAGCGTGATTATTTTATCCTTCAGAGGAAAAAGTGGATTTCAAATAAGTTAACACCACACATTCGCCAATGCTGTCGAATGCAGTGTTCGTAGTCTTGCCTCTGTAATGGAAACGGTCGCTCACTTCTTTTACTCAACTCTGTAAGTCTTGATTGAACCCACCCCGCAACGTGGTTAGGTAGAAGTATTCGCTATTTAGGGTAACACAGCAAATGGCGACGAGGGTAGGATTCAAACACCACGCGGGCAAAGCCCATTGTCAGTACATCGCCTAATTCAATACAGTTGCGATAAAAATTCTAAATATTAACTAATCTTCGTTACTAGTGATAAAATCTTCTTGAGAGAAGAGTTATTGTGCGAAGATACTCTTAAAGGTACACCCGCCAAGGTCAGCTGAGATAGTAGCTGCGTTCCTCTCAGCGAAAAACGCAGCTGAGCTGTCTCGGTTGGCATTGTGCGTAATAAACGAACCAGTATGAACGCATTAATTGTGTCGTCACAAACCGGAATGATTCTCGTATTTTAACTTCACAATTTATAATTTTCTAGGCTAGTGTCTTATAATTTTGCTTCGGCGATTTATTGGACTAATTAATTTTAATTTTTACCGCATTAGTCTTTTAGATTTTTGATCTCGTGGTAATTATCAGCAAATTAGTACTTGCGCACACATAGATGGTTATTGTAAGCGCGCAAAGGATCATACACGTGCGTCCCGCAGTAAATATAGTTAACAATTATTCAACAGAAAATCTCCTAGACGCCACATTTTAAAACGGATTTTTACCAAGGCATTGACTAACGGTAAGGAAATAGAACTTTGGGGCCGTACTTGATGTGGAGGATCGAGAAAAATGGCGCTGGGAGGAATGGACTTTTAAAAATGTATACCTTTTTGATCGGTAACGCAGATTCCATTTAGCTTTAGCAGGAACCGGTAAAATATGAAATAACCCATTTGAAATCTTAATGGAGTAAATTTACGGTGGTGGTGATGAAGGTTAAAATTCCTTGATATTTCGGATGCCTTTTGGCAATATTTTGTACTCGGAAATTATCGTCTGTTTTTTTAACCCCGTAACAGCGCGAAATATTGGAGGGTCCTTTTTGTTCGTTTATCTCATTTTTACCAGAAATATGCCATGTGTTTACATCGTTCAGTGCTCAATCACGTGTTCTAATTTCGCTCCTCCAGCAATTTTTTTTTTGTTCTTTGTCCCTAAAAATAGGCCGGTTTGCGTACACCTGGATTATAGAGTGTGCCAGCAAGACTAGGGCATTACAGCTGCCTCCAATTTGGGCCCATGTTTGTCTCTTTTCCACCCAAAAAGGGAGCGTTGCATCGTTCGTTAGGGGCCATCTGCTGGTGCGTCCACGGCTAAAGGGATCCTACAACTTCCCCTCCCCTTTCCCCACAAACCCACCCCCACTGCCAGAATCGTTGAACAAAGCCCCACGCGACTGAATGGTGCCCACTGCCGACAGGAATGGGGCAGGAAGGGAGGTTTTTGGGAAAGTCCACTGGGTTTTTAGGGAAGATGGTTTCCTCCGGCCTCGATCAGCTCTCCCGTGGCCTTACAAACCCACTGACGGAGATTTATATACTGAAGTATATTATGGAAGGTTTGGTTACTAAACTACCGTAATGAAAGAGTTAAAGTGATTGAATTGATGTAATAATTTTTGAAATTGAAGACCGAAATAGAAAAAATGTGGCTGATTCGATACTTTTAGATTAGATTTTGGTAGCTTGTTGTGTACCATGATGGCTGACATTAATTCATTAAGCTACTTTAGATTGTGTTCAGAACTTCATTTTTGCCTTAGGTGCATACTCTATGGCTTTTTAGCCGGGTATTCTGTATTTATTTAGCTGCATCTTCTGCATTTATTTTCTGTGGCTCTTTAGCCGCATCTTTTCTATTTATGTTTTAGCTCTTTAACTGCATCTTCTGGATCTACTTTCTGTGGCTCTTTAGCCGCATCCTCAGTATATATGTTTTGTAACTCTTAAGCTGCATCTTCAGCGTTTATTTTCTGTGGTCTTTAGCCGCATCGGCTGTATTTATTTTTTGTAGCGCTTTAGCTGCATCTTCTGGATTTATTTTCTGTGGCTCTTTCTTTAGTCGCGTATAATTCTGCATACATTTTTTTGTAGCTCTTTTTAAGCCGCACGTGCTTGGTTTGTGCAATGCGTAGTCATCCCTTTCGTTCTCCCTTGCTGTCTTTTTCTACAGCTGTTCAGTTTTAATTACATATTTGGCCAATACACAAGAGATTTGTTAGAATATGAGTGCAAATAACCAGCTTGTTGACGAGCCGTCCCTTTCGAAGTGTGTATTCTTTTGCACGTTACCTTAAATTCCGTATTGTGACGATTTTATTTATTCATTTATTTGTTTATTTTCAAAGCTGATGCAGAATGAGTTGCCCTAGGCGACCGTAGGCACACTACTCAACACATCAAACTATAGGCTTTTAACTGACGGGATCCTTAACTTTGAGTCTTTTGAAACTTCATGGTGGAACGCACCCTACAGTTTACTGTGTCTTTGCTGGTGTCCCTCTGATCGCTTGGGCTACCGCATTCTACATCACCTACCTAGCAATTTTTCTTATTGTCTGCGCGGCGTATCTCGAGTCCTGCAGTATTTTTTGAGCGGCTACGTCTTCCTGGAGGAGGCGGCTTTAATCGCCGGCCGGCACTGTTGTTGTTACCATGTTGTATATCAACAAGGTACTCTCATACCAAAAACGTACAATCGATTATCTGTGTTCGTTCTGTAGCGAACTCAAGATAGGCCGTGGACACTATACGTATAGCAAAAATTTACTTTGCTGTTTTTCAGAACCACGATTACACTAAAACCAGAAAAAAAATTCGATCTGGGGGGAAAATACCAAAACAATGTATAGAAAACCAACACATAAGAACCAAGCCAGGCTAGAATCAGTATGATAAAGAAGTCAAGGGACGCTGTTTAGTAGAGAGCTTTTCCAACTGCTTATTGTGGTGAACTGATTCCAGTTATTATGGTGGTAAAAATAACTGTCTTAAAAAACTTATGGCAGTAAGCCGACTAACCATTTTTTTTCAGTAATTTTGTGAAGCCGTTTTAAGTTCGTAACCGAACTCTTTCTGCCAACAACGGAATAGTAGCTGGGGTGTGCTTCATATCGCTGAGCTAATCTGTAAACATTTGACACTGGATGGTGGAAATTCTTATAAGTATAAAAACTAGCCATATCGTCCGCTTCGCTCACTCCATTGGCGTCGATCCACGCTTCATATAGTTCAGTTGCTTTCTTTCTGATTAATTTGTCTGATTGAACTTTGACGTCATGAGCAGTTTTCAGGGCAGCTTTTAGTGTAATTGAGAATAAAAAAATCTAGTTACAGCGATGAAAATAGGCCTAACGGAAGCGCAATCTTGCATTTGGCATTATACTGTCATCTTCGAAGGTGCCTTAGTTCAAGAGGAGTAGAGGTACACACACACATACACGCACGCACTTCGTACGTTTTTAACACGTGTATTTCTAGGCCTTCTGAATTACGTGAAGGGAAAAATATTTAATTTTATTTCTTTGCGTAAAGGCCACAGGCTTCCTTGGTTCATGTTTTTATCGTTCAAGGAATGTTACCCTTTTTTTGGTTTCTTCTGTTTATTTTTTATTTATTTTTTTTATTTTGTGCAATAAAAAGAAATGTGGTTCGTCTTTTATGTCATAATTTTTCTAAACATTTGAAAAAGGGTTTGGAGACAACTCGTCTGTAGGCTAAGATTTATGATAGCTATATTTTAATAGTTTTCTGATTCCTTACAACTATACATTCATTTCTTGTTGTCAACTCGCCATGACTATAAAAAAAAAGTACATATCCTCTGTATATACATCGTTACGTTTGAAATCTGTATTTGTATGACAAATATGTGCTAGTCAGAATGTTAGACGTAGTATTTGTCGTTGGACTTCGCTAAAAATCAGGGTTCAGACAAATCCTGGAAAACTCAGGGAAAATGAAAATCGAGCCAAAATCTCAGGGAAATTTCAGGGAAAACAAGAATTTTTTTGAAAATCAGGGAAAAGACAGGGAAATTTGAAAACAATGCCTTTGTGCATGATCTGTAAGTTCCATTGAATTCGCAGATCAGAAACAAAATCCTAGGCTAGTAGCAAATGCAAACCCAATCACGTTTAGTCCCATCTGGACAAGTCACTAAACAGCTATTTTTCTGGGATGTTGGTTTATTTTCATACAAATATTAATAAAAACATTAGCTACTGCCTGTTTCCTTAACTAAACATCTTGTAAACACCTGGAAATTGCCATTGGATGAACCTGGAAAACCTGAAATGTCAGGGAAATTAAGAATTAATTAATTGTCTGAACCCTGAAAATAAACTAACATAACTAGGGTGTTAAATACGACGACCAAGCAACGATACAACTGTATTAACTGGACAGACAAAAACTGGGATTTCGACAGTATTTATGTGTTTATTGATTGACGTCACAGGCTTTCTCGTTTGTTTGTTTTATTTTATTTTTTAAAGGTTTCAGTGGTAATTTTTTTGCTGACTATGAGTGGCAAATAAGCTTGTCAAGTTTTTCCTGGATTTTTCCCACATTGGTTTTGGCCTTACCTCAGTACTTACTGGTATCAAGAATGTATAGGGATGGGGGAGGGGAATTTGTAACTCCAAAAAGTCCCTATTGAAACGTCCTAGATCCATCCCAATTAGTTCCATCACAGTTTTCAGAGGGCGCCACGTGTTCCATCTGGTAATTTTTGCTCATTTTTCAGCCAAAATCTAAAGTAAACTAAATTACAACTAAGCTAAACTAAATAATAATTAAATTCAAGCTAGTTTCATTTAGTTCAGTTTAATTTTAGGCTGAAAACAGTAGAAATTCCCACATAAAACTCGTGGCGCCCTCTATAAACTCAGCCGGAACTAATTGGAATGGATCTAGGACGTTTCAGTATGGGGGTCTCAGTCACAAATTCTCCTCTTCAACCCTATAAATTCTTGCTGGTATTGATGTGAGATTCAGTCGCACTCTTTGTGGGTTTGCAAGCTTCCGTCGTGAGATGGCGTTGAAAGACAACGGAATTGTGGTGCATTAACCATCAGAGCGAAACCATTCAAGTGCACTGGTGCGTAAGTGTGGTAACATAATGAAAACGCACCACGTTGATTAGAAACCTTGCAAGGCATACGTCTGTTTACACATTTTCGACAGCACTTGGGCCTCATCAGGCGGAACAAACACTTAGAATGTTATAACGAAAGTACATGACAGGTTCGTACCGGTCGATGAAAACCTCAGAAGTTTAGTTGAAAATAAAAACGAAATTTCAGGCGTGGAAAAAGTGCCTGAAAAAGTTTTAAAATTCCCCAAGTCCTGGAAAATCCCGTAGCAGAAATTCACGTTTCTGTTTGGATAAGATAAGAAGAATAAGATGAGAAAACGTTTACTGCCAAAACAGCAAAAAGGTGCTCATCATGGTTGTACAACCACTAAAGTGAGACAGTAAAAAAAAAGGACGAAAAAGAAATACAACACCAACTACATTACATAAATAAACAAGGTAAACTTTTTTCAAAAAGATAATGTAAAACCCAAAGGTTCAACCAATTTAAGCTCGTGGTCAAAACAAAGGATCAAGTTTAGGGAAATACTGTTTCCATCGAATTCTTCAAATCCATAAGCCTCAGCCAATAAATGGTATCATCGCCATAAAGTGTTACGTTTAAACTAATAAAGTCTGAATAATTTTTTTTCACGAACGTGAATACAGTTTTTCTTTTAAAATGTCCAACGATGATGGGTAGACCACCTGCATAGATTCGCGTGTAAGTTCCTAGAACAGCTGCTGGTGGGCTGTTCCAAGAACTTACGCGTGAATACTAAGAAAGACTACCAGTTCAGATTAGACTACCAGCCCCAGCTTTCACGGACGCCCTCTTGTACGCTCTCGTCCATTCGAAGTTCGAAGTACATTTCTTCCACCCGCACAAGTACATTTCTTCCATCCTTAAATAACGCGCGAAGTATGCCAAACACCCGCAATTGGCCACTGAGGTATTTGTCCCGTGTATTAAAAACTCTTATGGGGTAAGTGACGGCCAATCTACGTGGTTTAGCTCGTGTAGCTTGGTGTCACAGTGTTAATGTCAATTTAGGAACCAAGAAAACAATTTTCTATAATTCCCCCCCCCCCCCCTCCCTAAAATCATGCCTCAAGTGGGAATAGCTGCAATAGGGAAGAAGGAGAAAAAAACCTATTTTCTTGCCAACTGATCAGAATATCTAGAGTTTTGTTCGCCACCGTTTGCCGTTATGAATACCAGAAGACCTCTCTATGCCATTCCCGGATCCATTTGTTTGCATGAAAAATGACTGGAGGGACTTTTTTTTTTCTACCCACTTTAGCTTTCGAGACAGGAGGTGCTTATAAACATTGTTTCTCATTTTTCGTACTGTGGACAGCTAGTGCTTTTTCGTGGACAGCCCCCTGCCTGGGGTAAAACGGAGGCTGGGGATATTTCGAGGGGTTGGTTGAGAAGTAGTAGGTGTGTATGGGGGGGGGGGAGGGGTGGTTGTCTCCTCTGGTCATTTCCTTGATGGCCAGTCTCTTGGCAAGCGCGTGGGCATCGCGGGGGATGCACTTGATCACCTTGTTCGTGAGCCATATTCAAATGTGGGGTGATTGTGCACTACGCGTGGAAAATGACACCCTTTGCAATATGTATGCCCCTCGCTGCCTGCGTTTGCTTCTCAATGGCCACTGTAAACTTGGGAAGCTGTCGTGGCAGTGGTGGCATGTGCATGGTAAAAAGGTTGGAAATTGCCCCGAGCGTGAGAGAGGTTGTGCATCTGAAAACATGGTCACTCGCAGGGTTCACTACTGGGCCCACCCTTATTTTTTTTCTTCTTTTGCTTCTTCTTCTTCTTCTTCTTCCTATCTATAACCATGAAGGTTTTAACATGGAGTATGCGCTGCTTGTCGTCTCAAGATGAGGCTACCCTTTTTTTCCCAGTTTTTTTCCCTGCCTTAGTTGTTAAGGTTCTGAAAGTGACCTTTTTGAATAGCGTGTCTCCGAGATGGCTGTTGTTCTCAAATGAGGTAATAAGGCGGAAAACTGATATTAAAAAAACTCCACGATGGTATGAGGCCTTAGAAGGGTTTATTTCACGAATTTTCGGGCTCACTCACAGGAGGAAAGCGACACCACTAGCGAAATTGAAACTCCTGGTTGATATTGTGTGCTTGAAAACTTCAAACACGCGAGTGAAACCGACCAGGGGCGGACTGGCACGGACAAAGGCCAGGAAGGAAATCTCGCACAAGAGGCAAGAGACACAAGCAGTGAAATATTTGTTGTGTCTAGATAACGTATACGGATGCATGTTAAAGCAAAGTCCAACTGAGACATGTCTGTAAATAAGGTGTATGTTGTTGTCCATAAGTACGTAACTGTTAAGCAAAAACGTAATATTATACTACACTTTCAGTGGGACGGGTCCAAAATAAAACTTTGTTTCGCAAATTTGTATCTTTTTCTAGGATTGTGAACAAATTATGTATGTAATACACTGTGCTTACTTAGGCTACTAACGTTGTCTTCAAATTCGTAAGAACATTCAACACCAAACTATCTTGTCGAATTAAAAATCTGAGCCTTTTTTACTTTAATTTTTTTTCCTAATCTTTGCTTGATACAAATCGAACCTTATACATGCAGATATCGAACTTATATAGGCCTACTTTGTTAAAGACGCCGTAATTCGTTTGACTTCGTGTTTTAGCATTAAAAAAATTGTTGGCCACAGGTCGCTAGAGGCGTGAACGTCCAGGAGGGCCTTCCCTTATTTCCCTTCCTGTCCAAAGTTTTGCCACTGAAATCAACAATCGAAAGTTATAGAAATCACCGTAGAAAAACGACCGTTAAAAACTACCGAAAAGGTGTCAATGAATTAACCTGAACAGTTAGTTCTTTTTGCTGCTGAGATTTGGAAGAAGTTCGAGCGTTAATTTCTTTAACAAAGCAAGGGCTGTGAGGCAGTCATTGGTTTGTATCTTTCGTAAAGCAAAAATATCACAGTATTAAAGGGACATAAGTCCTTCAGGTAGATCGTGCGACCCGTTGAGAATAGCGTTTGCAACATTTATGCAAATTAGAGTTAATGTCGCAAAATCATCTCCCGCGAAAGAAAAAAAAAGAAGCAAATGAATGCGTTGTGGCAACATTTGCATACCTTTGAACTATTGTCGCAAAACCGAGTCATACAGGAAAGCCAACATGGGTGCATGTTCCTTTAAAGGGTGAAAAACATGAAATATACCCAAACAAAGATTTTGTATATTTTTGTCGGTTTAAGTGTTTGTTTGATGAAGTTCCTAAGCATTGTGTAGAAAATTAGTGAATCTTTTCTACTAACTAAGGGTGCCACAGAGCTGTTCGATGTCCTAACTTTGTTCTGTACCGATAAACGTTAATTTGCGGTTACAAAAACCATCACAATTCCCATTCCAACGCAAAAGAAAAGCTGAAAACAAATGTTAAAATTTGTGAAGTGTATGATTTTTTTAATCCACATGTTTTTGAAATTGTTTAAACCTTTTTTTTTTTAATTTTGGCGTGTGTTAATTTGTTCTTTTTTTTCTCCATTTTTTTCAGTAGATGGAAAAAACCGGCTCTGGCTGGAAAACAGGATGTTTTCCGTTTGTCCCAGTCGTTTAGTTGATTCCAATGGTAAGTGCTTTTTTCTTCGTTTTTATTGTAATTTTACTTGAGTATTAGAACCTTATCATTTCTGGCTACACTGGCATAATGTAACCCAATGTGATACATAATGCATTGTTTTGGCTTAATTGATCTTCACATTTCCACGTGAACACAACAAAACAAAAGAAGAAACGAACTGTTCATGCAGGAAAAGCTTGCCGTCCAAGGAAGAGAAAAATCTTTTTAAGATTTGATTTTATTCCTCACCGTCCTGATCGAAGATACCATCCTAAAGAGGCAGAATTTGTTAAGATTTGACTTAATTCCTTGCCGTTCCACTCCTCGATAGTAACCATCCTACAGAGAGGAAAATCTTTGAAGTTTTGCAGTAATTCCCTGCTATACTGTTCCCAGATAGTAACCGAAAAAGAGAGAGGCTGATCTTCTGGATTTGATTCCCTGTCGTTCTGTTCCCGGATAGTAAACACTCAAGAAAGAGGCAGATGTTTTAAGATTTAACTTAATTCCCTGCCGTCCTACTCCATAGTAAAGTCCAGAACACCACAGGTCATCCTTGGAAACTGTGTGTGTATAATACGCGTCTTGATTGCCGGCCTAATTTATTCTCGGTTCGAGTCGTCCCAATTTGGAATGCCCTCCAGACTGAACCTGTTAACATGGATTCTGCATCTGGCTTTCGCAGAATACTTGATAAAAAAAAAACCCTTCATAAATGTCTCAAGCTGCCATTTTGGCTTTGAAAACACTGTTGTTGTTTTGTTTTTTTTTCTTTTGGTCCGGAGTTAGTGTCTTATCAACTTTCCGGTTTCTTCCCACGATTCGTGTGGTAAACTAAACTATATTATTGTTATATTATTGTTATTATTATAGAAAATTCAAGTTCATGGCCGCTGAAAAGACGTGAGGAAAAACCGTTCGTCGTTCTCACACGTCTTAATAGACCCTACCAGATTAAGTTTCTTTTTCTTTCCTTTTATAAGCACATGGGGATCAGGTAAAAAGCTAAAAACGCATCGATCTACTACGGTGAGCCTTTCACCCTAACGAAAGATAAAAAATATGAGTCCACGTGAAACATAGCCTCACTGTTCAACAAATTTTGGCAGAGAGGGAAAAATAAAGTTGTAGAAATACCAACAAACAAAAATGAGTGTTTGGTAAATGACGCTGGGTAACAGTGGCAGCAGAGTTTACAAAAAAAGTATAGAAACTAGGGATGTGCGAGTAGAAAAATTTTAATTCGAGCCGAGCCGAGCCGAGTTTGCAACAGAAGAATCGAGTATCGAGCCGAGTTCGAGTATTTGACGGAAATATTTTTTTTGCAAGTTTCCCTTTAATTTGTTAAGATAATAGGAACAAAGATGGTGCTTAGTTGACTGTGTGTGTCATGGTTTTTCAGTTTTAAGAATATAACTTGAAAATGGTTTCAGTTATTGCCTTTTAATCAGCACCACTTAAAAGCTCTCGTCGATTTGGTATATTGGAATGTCAAAATCGGTCAAAAATTGACTAAGTTATCACATTTTCACCGGATTCGAGTATGGACGCGAGCAGCGAGCCGAGTTCGAGTACAAGTTTCATACTCGGCTCGGCTCGAATTTTTCGAGTATCGCACATCCCTAATAGAAACATAAAAACACACAAAAAGTTAAAAGTCAAGGCTAACAGTAATAGCAGCGAATACGCTGGCGTTGATATTAAATTTTAACATTGAAAGATAATTGTTACAGACTTGTTATAAAAACATGTGGGGAAAAGCAATTAACCCATTACAAAGTCCGATACAAAGAAGTAACTGACAACAGAGCAGCGTCAGGTGACGTCATATTGGCTACGAGACACTATTTGGAGGTAATAGCTACAAGGTGCACTCGATTAAAATGTAACGGAAAACAACGGCACTTCTAGTCAAGACAGTGCTTTGAGAGCGGGTTTCTTAGGCTTCAAAGAACGTTGTTTTCTCCAACAACAAAAATCGCGCGTTATAGGCTTAAGAAATCCAGTCTAATAGCATTGGCTTCGATAAGACGATCTTCCTTTCTCCCTCCAGTGCTCCTTGCAGCTAACCCAGTTACTGGCTCCACCATAGAGTTATACACAATAATACTACGTCGTGTCACTGCCCTATAGAGCAGTGACATTTGCCGCCATATTGGCACCAGCGGCATAATTTTTAGGGCATAACTACAAGGTGAACTACATAAAAATGGAGGGAAAAACAACCGAAGAGCGGATTTCTTAGGTTTAAAATAACGTTGTTTTCTCCAACAACAAAAAACGCGCGTTTTAGGTCTAAGAAATCACTCTTCACAGCATCGGCTTCAGTATGACGCCCTTCTGTTTCTCTCTGCAGTGCCCCTTGCAGCTAACCCATTAAGGCTCCAGCATAGACTTATATATACAATAATACTACGTTGTGTCACTGCTCCATAGTGTGTTCCACATTATGTTTGCGGGAAACTTATTGTATGACACCATGTATCTTAGCACTACGGGAACAAAAACTTGTGGATATCACTCTTGTTAGACTGTGAACAGTTCCTGTTAGAGTCTACGAGTGGGATATTTACGTGTTTTTTCTTTCGTATACATTCAGTTTTCTGCAAAGATAATGTGGAACAGACTATAGCAGGAGGTAAGCAAAGTTTATTGCCAATCCCATTGCCAGAAATCCTGAAAAAAAAACGCAATTCGAAAATTGAGACCGTGCGTAATTTTCCTTTCGACGGTGTGCGTGGGAGATTTATTTTATTTTTAATTCCTCCCCCCAAAACATTTTTTTTTCGGGGGCCGAACTTCATCTAATGAGGGTGTCGATTTACATTTTTAATTAAACGGCAATTAGTTGGGTGTATCGCGTGTTGCGGAGCGTTTAATTAAAGCGTGCATATCATTACGTGGCATGTTGTGAATGTTTTATTAAAATTTGAACGGGTGTGCCGTGTTCCCCCCCCCCCCCCTTCCTCCCGTCGTACTTCCCACATCTTTTCTATGTGTCTATAATGCACGCCCGCATTTGACGGCCCAACTTTTTGCGGCTGCTCGGTCGTTACTCAAACAACCGAAGTAATTCATCTCCGTCACATTAGGCAAGTTTGCAGTTTTTTGTGGTAGTTGAGGGGGGGGGGGGGGGGGGGCGAGGGAAGGGGGTTCTACCTTTTTTTTTTAGATTTGCTACTAATTATCTAAGTTGTTCCTCGGGTTCCCTGTGATGTCGTTCTAAATTATTGCGTCGTTTTCTTTTGATTTAAGAAATTAAGTTTCATGATACCGTTTTTTTCTGTTTTTTTTTTTTTTTTTGAGTTTGCCTTTCCGTAATTACAGCCGACAGCATTTCAAACTCAGGGGTTTGTATCGTGCATGTCTTAACCCAATTGCCTCGCATTTTTTTCTCGCGAAGTATTTCTGATGTTTCGTTCGTGCTACGAAAAAGTACCGTATTTTCATATTGTTGCTTTTCGAGTCCCATTCGTGCGACTGGTTCATTTACGGTGAAAATGCAGTGATTTAGTTGAGCCATTTCCTTTGCACGACATTTGCTTCAGCTGGCCTAGGTCTCAAAGATTGAATTAGTTTAAGTACAATATATATTTCTGTATCAATAGTTTTCAAACCATTGAGGACGTAGTAAACACGCGGTCTTTTACTTGTCCATTTACGCGTAAACTCTTCGTTTTACATTATTTATGATTAATTTCCGTAATCATGTAAGTAAAAATAAAATAATAATCGTAATAGATTAAACTTTGCGTGGATCAGATCTGTGTTGTTGTTACTGATCTCTGTCTAATCTCTTAACAATTGGCTGAGAATTGTTACTTGACAGCCACTGATATCTGAATGGCTAGTTCATTGTTCACCGACCATCGGCGCTTGTGAACCTTGCCTTTGCTAAGAAAGTGGGGAGGGAGTTCAAACGGGGCGAGGAAAATCGCATAATTGGAAGAACAAGCACAACAAGTTCTGGAAAATCGCATAATTGGAAGAACGTATACAGTATAACGGAAAACCGACTAACAGGAAATTCGTATAATGGAATATCGTATAATGTCCTTGCCTCGCTCGGGCTACCGCGCTCGCTGCGGCCTGCGGATGTACATACAACATCAGAAACTGCAAGCATATTATTGTCCAGTTAGAAGTTTATCCATTATCCGATTATCCATTATACGATATTCCGTTTAGATGATTTTTCATTATACGATATTCCGTTTAGATTTTCCATATTTTTTTTATGGAGATGTTAGACAGTATCCCATTAGACGATTTTCCAGTTAGACTTTCGTCCGACGCCCCGTTCAAACCAATTGAATCCAAAGTTGTTGTGACGTAACAGACTTTAGTGTCCAAGCTATTTTAAGCGAGGCGGGGTGCAAATAACCGCAACGTTGCAACTCCGTCGAGGTCCCTTTTAACGTATGCTGTTGTTGCAGAAATCATGGCGCAGTCACCGTACGTCGGTAGCCATACTTGAATCTGTAACAGGGATGAACGGAGAACGATTTTTAGTTTGTATCTCTGCAGCCCCTTTATATAGTTTGTCCCACATTATGTTTTCAGAAAACTAACTGGATGACGACTCGTTTCCTTGCACTAAGAGTGCAAAAACATCTGGATAGCTCACTTGTAGATGCAGCATAGTTACTGTTAGAGTTTACGAATGGGATGTTTACGGATTTTTTGCACTCGTAGTGGAAGAAAACGTGGTGTCATACACTCAGTTTTTTGAAAACATAATGTGGAACAAAGTATAGTATTGTACCACTACGTCTATAAGAAGAGGTACACGGTGCTCGTGTGCAGTTTTTGCACTTTAAAAAAAATAATAACTTTTCTATTCCACCGCTACTGATCGTTGTGAAAAGTACGGATGCACAATCTTTTTCACGCCGGGTTTAGAAGTTCCACGTTCACACATCTACGCCTTCACTTTTCTATACACAAATCTCCTCTGCTCACCACCACTCTCCCACATAAAAAAAAAGCGTACTCCCCCCCCCCCCCCCATCTCTGCCCTACTCGCGCATTCATAAATGCAGAAACACGCTTGAACGCGAGGGATGAGGAATGACCAGTGGCGAAAACGGACGTTGGCACTTATCAACAAGCACGGACGGTGCCATTTCTTTCCTTTCCTACGGGCAGAAAACAAAAAATTCAATACGGGTGCGTAGGTGTAAGTGGGGGAGGTGCGCTGGGAGGTGGGGGGGGATAAGGGAAGAGTAGGGAGGGGACCCAATGATAAGTGCGAGCCAGTGTTACAGCCCTCTTCCCCCCACCCCTCCACTTGCCTGGACTCGGTTGCAAGTCAAAAATTGAAAAGTTGCCATCGTATAATGGGGTCACTTAAAATGTTATCTTCCACTATAGAATTTATTTCGTATAAATACAAATGGAGCCACACGCCGCCTTTCAACACAATACCTTTCGAGTTTTGAAAGACCTCCACACACACACACACATACAGACACACAGAGAAAAAAAAACGGGGAATAATGAAGAGAAAAAATTGGAAAAACTGAAAATGAAATGGAGGTGAATAAAAAAAAAAATGGAAAAAAAAGGGTTCGTCCACTTGCAACACATGCATGAATGGTGGATGAATGCGTTCACACACACACACATATATACACAAAAATGAAAAGCGAACGGTAAAAAAAAAGTTAAGATTAAAACGTTTTTCCCGACAATCGAAACCTGCGTCTTGACCACGACAAAAGCGCTGGAAAAAAATGGTCATTTTCTGTTGGGTGCGAGGAGCGGGGAGTGAAACCCATTCTTACGTATAATGACCCGTTTAGCGTTTTTCTAAAGATGGGTTTTCGCACAGAGAGGGAAGCGAGCGAGCGTTCACTCTGATTATTTTTTTTTTCTAGCCTACTTTCGGCCGACTAAACGTATTTTGGCCAGACATGCGTCGTCCCAGCACGTGGACAAGAGGATATCCCCTCTCCCCATCCCCCCCCCCCCCCCCCCTCATCGAACACCTCCATCCCACCTTCCATAACTCTTTTCATTTTTTAGTCTTCTATTTTCAATCCGCTATTCATTCGACACAACAATAGATACAATACACAAGCTAATGCCACCATTTCCAAACTACGTCAGACTTCGCGACCACAATTTTTTTATTGCCTTTTTATTTTTTTTTATTCATTCTATCTTTCTGAGTATGCTTGGACGGGTCTTTTGCTTTTCAAAAATGCCTGAACAAAAATGCCTGAAGTGACGAGTGCCTGCTTACGACTTTGAAGTGGCGGGTAAGATTTTTCTGGCACCCTCTGCGCGTTTTCTGCGATCGGCTACGTCATTCTTTTCGGCGGCTGTTGGCTGTAGGCTTTATTTTGCTTTCAGCCAAATTCTCCCAGGAAACGTCCGTCCGTCGGTCCCTTCGTCTGTCCGTTTGGGACGGCTGTCCGCTTCTTCGATTCTTCCCCCCCGCGCCCCCAACTCTTGAGACCCCCCCATGGCGGCCCAACCCCCCATCGAAATTATTGTATCAGCCCTAGGGATGAGTTAGGCTGCGTGACAAAAGATCGTTTTAACATTTTGACAACACGAGGAAACAGTTTTCCGACAGGAAAAAAAAGTGGGGGGAAAAAGAAGGAAAGCTTGAGAGAGAGAGAGAGTGGAAAAAGTTTGTTTTTACATAAAGGATGGACGTTCTTTTCGTTCACATTTTCGTCCGTCGTCGGCCACATTTCGTTTTCTTGCTATATACGACAAAAGGCGATGGTGCTTGCTGTCTTTCAAACTGGAACGTTCGGCTGTATGTAAAGTGTAGAAAAGTTTGTCGTAAAGATGCCAAACTTTTCGTAAAGCGGTTTTTTTTTTTAAAGTGGGGTTTGAATATGTTGAGACTTGTGGAGTGATGAAGGCAGACTGGAAGAAAGGCAAAGAGATTGATTAAGGAATTCAAAGTTTATCAACAAAATTAGCCTATTTCACCTCTCCCCCCCCCCCCCCAAAAAAAAAATCAAAAAGAACAATTAAATTCATAGTTCTATTCAGTGTTGAAGAAAGAATTGAAATTTAAGCCCATAACCGCCTAGATACGAACGTACGCCTTCAACGCTTAACAGCGAAAAACTAGGTCCCAGCGCGAGCTTTGTGAGGGGTCCCCGGGGACCCCGAGCAAAGCGGGCAGTCACAGCCCAGTGGTCAGCGTCGTCGGCTCCAAACCAAGAGAATGCCGGTTCGAATCCGAGAACCGACCCAAGTCCAATATGGGCTCTAAAAAAAAAGGGTCTGAAAGTTTTTTTTCAGGCGGTTATGGTTTAGTACCACTAGACGCCATTGTTAGGAAGTATGTTAACTGATTTAATTTGTGTGCATGTATTTTGAGTTTTCTCCCTACAAAAAATTTTTGATGAAAAGTCAGATATACAACGCGCGAAAATTGTCCGAGTTATTCATTGGAGGTACCCCGTAGCTGAATCTGCGTGACGCGCGACATCGCGGACAGTTGAAGGCTGAAAAATTTTGGCCAAATTTCTGCCTTTTTGTCAATTTTTGACCGATTTTGACATTCCAATACACCATTTTAATCGTCTCGACGAGACCTTTCCGTTGGTGGAAGAGCCAGATCAATAGGATAAAGCACTGAAAAGTTATGCAAAAAAAAACAATAAATATGTGAGTAACTACATGAAAAAAGCAGATTAGTCGCAGACAATTTTTTTTTTCTGACAGTTGGTGTTGCAGACAGTTGCAGAAAGTTCTGCTTCTGGGGGAGTTAATTTAACAACCCTAGTTAATTTTAACACTCCTGCTTTTATTACAAGTTTCAGATATATATTTTAATTCATTAAAAAATATCCGCAATTCAGTTACAGATGTCTGAATTCATTACAAATATCTGTAATTCATTTGATGATGTCTATAAATGGCACGCATTTACTGATATCTGTAATTGTAGATATCTCTAATTGAATTGGAAATATCGGCTGATATCTTTCAAGAATTATAGGCCTCTTTTAAACGAACTGAAAATATCATTAATTGATTTAATAAATACGGATGCAGACCTATTTACGTTGCCTTTTGGACTTATATGTCAAACTGCTGCCTCAGCGGGGAATCGAACCCGGGATCTTTGAAATCAAAGGCCAAGGTCCTACCGCTGAGCCATACTGACACGGCCGTCCCGTATTACTCATCATTAATTGGCGGAGCGAGCGAGCGAAGCGAGCGAAGCGTAGCCTATAACGGACACCAAATTGCAAAATGTTGGTTGGTTGGTCCGTTGGTCTGTTGGTTGCACATTTTTAGTCTGGGTGGAGCCCAAACGAAAGATCGGATTGGAATGAAATTTGGTACAACGCTTGATACCCCAAACAGTATTGCTGAGACAAAATTTGACGTAAATCGAACAATTATTACGGGAGAAATAACAAATTTTCGAATTTATTTCTAACACTCACCATTGTAAATTTGGAATCGTGAATAGTTAAGGAATTCCGACGAAGCATACACTGTGCTGTTGGTAATCAAGTGAACTTTAAAAAAAAAGCCAAAATAAATCATCGTAGCTTCCTTACGACTAACAATCTTTTTTGACATAACTCAACGAAATAATAACATTTGATCATAACACTTTAACCACTAGAGGAAGACAAGCAAATGGGAAACAAACCAGAAGGATTCGTTAACGACTCACATTCGTTTCATGTAAAAAAGAATGCTTGCAGGAATTCAGCCAACATGGCAACCAAAGTGGCGTTGACGCTATCAACGGGAATCTCAAATTTGAAACATTAAATCGCCGCTGCTGGAGGAAACCGTTCATATAATACGACAGGCACTGCAGACCACGTATTTATATCACAACACAAAACAATAATTTGGCTTCGTATTGTAATTTCAAGATTTCTAGATTGCTATGGAAACTACACTCTCCATCCCATGTTGCCAGAATAAATAGGCCTAACATCGAACCCAATAGGCCTAATTTCTATACTGTTGTCGCTTACGAAACTAAAACGGGACTAACAATTTGGCTTAAAATTAGGATTTAGAATTATTTAAATTCTATGTTCACAGCCAAGCTAACACAGGCTGATCAACAATTGTAATAATTCCAATTTTAAAAAAAATTAGCGTTTGGCGTTGCAGTGCCAGAGGTGTGCGCTTCAACACTGTCGTAGAAGGCAGCGTAGAGACCCGCGGGTGTTTCGAATCTTTGATTGTTGTGAAGTACTATCGTTACTGGTGATTGTTTAGCTTGCAATTAAATGCTTTATTGTTAATATTTTAAATCTAAGAAAGATACTCTGCAATAAATATAAACAATGTAAGCATTATTGACGGTGGCACGTTCTTTGCCAGCTTAACCACGGCGGCTAACGTTGTATTTTACAACGGCGGCGACGGCGCAAAGAGGCTGCAAATAACGAAACGGATACTAAATATGGGTGCAAACGAAAGTATCTTAAAATTAATATGAAACGTAGCCTAGCTAAAATGTAAAAAACACCAGCAAAAAGCTTCAGCTCAACTGTAGCCGAATTAATATTGCCCCGAGCTTTTTAAGGACCATTAGCAAACATTGCACAGCCATTATAATGAGAGGAAATACAAATTTAAAATAAATTTTTCTTCGCTCCGCCTACAATAGGCCCAAAGCCTGTTTCCTAGTTGAATAAAAACATTTGCTATTCTTTAATAAAAGAAAGAATAACTTTCCAAATTTCACATCTTAACTGACAATTCGACAGGCAAATTTCCTGTTCTGTGGCTGCAATTGGTTGAACGCACGAAAAAAAACACCATCTTGGTTTTAAAAGTTACTCAATCCTCACGTGTATTCTGTCGGTATTGGTATGGCGAAAACGGACTAATGCTAATGCTGATCGCTATCTATCTATATACATAATACGCTTAGGTTGGGCAAGCAAATTCATCATTATTATGCACTACAATGAAAGAGGGTGTATAATGAAAGAGGGCGAGCGACCGACAATGTCAAACAAACAGATGTGGCTTATAACAATCAACATATTGCATTAATAAAGCTAGCTCTTAAGAGCCGACTTGGAAGAGTTTCAAAGTTGGTTGAGTAACAATCACTGTATGCACAACCGTTGTTGGGTTTCTTGGGCTTGGTATCAGAACAGAGAAAC
>JAHWFP010207358.1:6663-21882 GCA_023313725.1 Lithobius niger | reverse complement strand
TCATAATTTGGTTGGTTTAAGTCCCATAATGATCATTAAATAAACGGCTGTCTACGAGTGATTACAGTGCATAGATATTAACCCTAGTTAATCACAACAATCATAGTTATGGCTACTCGGAGAATACTTAGCTCTGTGATGAGCTTGTTCGAAGCTATTGCTCGGTCGTTAGGATAACGGCACCCGGCTTCTCGTCCAACACACGGCACGGCTTGTCTTTCCTTCGTACACTGGTTGGCTCTCAGGAATGCAACTGGCATGAACGATTTAAAGCAATGACTGGACGACTGACCGCCCACATTTCTGAAGTCCGACTTTATACGCGAGCGTTATCGCAGCTGCAATCGATCATTGTCAATTGATTTATTGTAGCAATACTTAGAATTGCATTGCTTGACAGCCCAGGTCCTTATCTCAATTTAGGTACCGCTACGCATGTCAATCATGGCATTGTTGTTTTGGGAGTGCATTAGGCGATTCCCCGTATTTTACGTTTGAGTTACTTGCCGACTTAATTAACTATCACCCGCACACCTGCGTGGGAGTTGAATTATTGTTGGGGTTTTAGGAAATGATCGATCTAGACATCGATCTTATCTTAATTAGAATTCCTTTTAGAAAGTGATACAGATTCTGTGCATTTATTGTAGGTAATGTCAACCTATAATGCGAATCCTTCAAGCTTAACAATAGATCAATTACAACGGCTCTAGTTAAAAAAAATGTGCAGCAATTCGGTCTATCTATGGCCTCTAGCTATGTTTACTCAACTGGAGCCATGATATATATGAAAATATGTGCATAATTAATTAGGTGTATTGTTTCTGTCATAAAGACTAATTAGTCAAGATAAAAACCCTTACATATGGCATGGATGCAGGAGTTGTTCATGCAGTGTTCTTCAAACCACTACTTCAGCAGCAATTTGTGTCGTGCTTGTTGATGGAGTATGATCGACCATTTCCATAATCTCCTCTTCGACTCCTGGTGTCCGAGCGGTCCTAGGTATTCCACCATCAGTATTGGGAGGGTGAACAGTACCGTATGCTCTTGAGTCATTGATGCATGGGTGGGTCTGCGTGGGTCTGGAACGCCACGGTTTGGAAACTGAGCCTGGTAAAGACGTTGCGCTACATAAGCATTGTCATTTCCACATCCATACATAAAATGAAAATCGGCCATTTCCTTGTAACTGTATGCAGGCATTATACTACAAACTTGAATCGCACAAAGAACTGACAACAAAAAAAAAAAAAAACTCGGGACTTGAATGGCTAGCACTTGAATCACACACGGAACTCAAAACCTATAAACTCTGACTTGGAATGACTCAAACTTGAATAGCACCAAAGAACTGACAACAAAGAAACTCGGACTTGAATGACTAGGACTTGAATCACACAAGGAAGTCAAAACCTATAAACTCTGATTTTGAATGTCTCGAACTTGAATCGCACAAATTATTGACAACTAAGTAACTCGGACTTGAATGACTAGCACCAGTGAACTCAGATTTTCGGACGGAAATCATGCAAGACTCAAAACCAATAACCCAAGACTGAATGACTTGGAACGCAATCATACAATGACCTCAAAACAAATAAAACGTAAAACTTGAAGGTCAACCGGTTCCTGAGGATTGTTCGTTCAAATTGAACCATGCAGTGTTTTCTGTCAATCCATTTCTCTTGAAACCGGTTAGTCCTAAGGGTTTTCCACAATTGGGTCGTTTTGTGTACCTCTTTCTGGAGAATACATTTCTGGTATCACAACTTGAAAAAGATGAACGATATACAAAAGAGGGGGGGGGGGGGATAAATCGTCCCCCCTCCCCCATTTCTAATACATTTTTATCATTCGTCTTAAATATGTCCGATTTTAGTCACTGTAGTAGCCGATTAACGGCATTCAATAATCTGCTAATACGGTGGAATCATAGCTTACAAGTTTTACTGCTGTGGCTCAAAAACGGTTTCTGATAGTAGGTTGGGACGGGATTTTAGGGGGCCACCTTCAGGGGGCCGCAGTGCCTTTAGGGAGCATTTCCGGACACGTGTTTATAGGACTTTTAACTTTCATTTGTATGGTGGAAGTCATCCTTAAAGTTTCTGCATACGGTTTAGAAACACCATGTATAGTCCAATCAAATTAGATGAAATGCTCGGAATAATTCATAAGCAGCTGATTTTTGGGACAGATGTTCGTGGTGGCATCAAGTTCAGCATAATAAAATTCCTCAGATGAAATATATCTCGGTAATGGTTGCTCGGCATGAAAATATGCTCCGTCCAAAAATGTAGAGCGTGACATTTTCTACAAAAAAAATTCTATTCATTTTTTCCGTAGATTCAATTAATCAACCCTAAAACGGTGTAGAAGAATGCTGAGCTGATCTTGGAAACATGAGCCAGAAATGGTTTTTTTTTTTCAATATCACGGACGGCTGCATAAAATATATTTAATCCGAAATTGTAGAGCATGGAATTGTCTACAAAAAAAGTTTTATTCCTTTTTTTTCAACTAAATCAATGATTCAGCGATTAACGGTGTCAAAGAGTGCGTGGCCTCTGACACCCAATGCACATTACACTTCATATAATTGATGGGCCAAAATTGATGGATTTGTCACTTTCTGTGAAAAGCAGGAATGCGTATGAAAACTGGAAAAAATAGAAAAAAGTTTTTAAAAACCCGTGGAGGGGGTGATTTACCCCATAGTCCATTTGCTGTGCATACTACTGTGTCTTACATTTACCAGAGAATCACTCATTTGGAACAAGTTGTTAATGGCTTGGTGATGAAAAAAAGTTGGGTGATGGTGTGGGTGAGTAGCCATTTTGGAAAAAGGATGCCATCTTTGATTTCGCAACATCGAAAATGAATGTGTTTATGGGTATGAACTGCATAGGCATGCGAGGTACCGTCTTATTATGTTTTTTGGGGTGCTGAACACATTGACGATAGTAGAAATAGTGTAAAGTGGTTACTAATCATTATTTAGTAAAAATGGCAAAACTAACTAGACCGAACCGTCTTTTATAATTAAACCGAACAAATGTACATTTTTTTACAATACATGCAGTAGCATAACATGTTTTACAAAATAATGTAAGTCATATTGCATCACCAGTTTATGTGTATGACACGACTACTTATGATCCAATAATCATACATGACATGACTCCACCTTATATCTTCATACAATATCACATCACTTAATTAAAAGTATAAATTAAAAAATAGTCTATGGGCCAAACACTTTATCGGTACCACTCAAGGTTGCAAAACCAATACCAATACCGCATGATCCATCATGTACCAATACCGCATGATCCATCATGTACTGCTTAACAAATCTTAGTATGAAAACCTTTTATATACGGCGCAGCTTAATGGGTCAAATTAGGATCAGAAGGTCAAAATTTGCTAAATCTTTACAATTTTGGCCTGGGCGAGACGAATACGGTTTCAGCAAGCAAAATAGCAAAAGCTTTTGCTGGTTTGGAGCTCAACTTTACTGTATGGAGACACCCGGGCCTAGGGTAATTTTTACCAATTGATCATATAATATCAATTTAATATAATTTAGTATCTCTACTAACGACCCCTAACAAGGGCGTCAGGGCGACAAGGGCGTCAGGGCAACAAGGGGGTCCGTGATCTTTGTGGGTGAGAGCTAATTGATATTAAATTTTTGGCCTGTTATTCAAAAACAGTTATTGCAACCGAAAAATGGTTCAGATAAAAGTTGTTGGCAATAATGTACTATAATGTATGTCCCATTACTTTTTTCATATCTCTTACGATTTTCGAGAAAAACGGCCATTTTGGGCCATTTTCTGCCATTTGAGCCTATTTAATGCCCATAGATGTCTCAATTTGCCAACTTACAACTTTTAACAACTGTTGCGTCGTTTCTAATTCAGTTGGATGACCCCTATTAGGTTCTTTCGAAAGGTGGGAATGTGTTCTTTGCAGCAAGTGTAATTAAAAGGGTCTACCACTGTTAGCCGAACTAGGCCAGTTTTGCTAGGGGTATCAAAGTCACTGTTCAATGTTTTGCTCTACTCCAACGTTCTAAAGTGGATGACTCCCAATTACGTTCGATTCGAAAGGTGGGGGCTGTCTTCTTTGCATCAAGGGTAATTAAAAGGATCAATCGTTGGTAGGGACCGAGATACGCCCTTTTCACTAGATGATGGTATCACAGTCACCATTTGATTTTTCGCTCCTTTTTTTGCTCCTTTCAACATTCAACTGCTATACCAATGTTTGTTATTTAGATGGATGCCACCAATTAGGTTTATTCGAAAGGTGGGAATGTCTTCTTTCGAATGAATCTAATTGAAATCGTCCACTTAAATTAGAAACGTTAGAATAGCAGTTGAAAGTAGAAAATTAGCGAAAAATCAAACGGTGATTGTGATACCAGCCCCTAGTAAAAGGGCTTTGCTCGGTCTCTAACAATGCCAGACCCTTTTAATTACAGTTGATGCAAAGACATGTCCACCTTTCGAATGAACCTAACTGGAGTTATCAACCTAAATTAGGAACGTCGGAATAGCATTTAAAAGTTGAAAATAAGCAAAAAAATCAAACGATGTCTGTGATATCAGCCCCTAGTTAAACGGGCATAGCTCGGTTTTCCAACAATGGTAGACCCTTTTAATTACTCTTGATGCAAAGAAGACGTTCCTACCATTCGAAGGTACTGTACGTTTTTACATTCAGCCATCTTAATTATAAACGTCACTTCAGCAGGTGAAAACTGTAAATGAGCAAAAAATAGAACGGTACCTGTGGTACGAGCCCTAGTAAGACGGGTGTAGCTTGGTTCCTAACACTGGTAGACCCTTTTAATTACTGCTGCAAAGAAGACATTCCCACCTTTCAAACGAATCGAAGTGGAGTCATCCACATAAATTAGAAACATCACAATGGCAGTTGAAAGATGTAAATGAAGATGTATGCTATTGCTTGCAGCCATCACGTATGCATTCACTCTTTCCTAGCAGCAACGAACTTGTGCCTAGTTGCTCGTGGCTAAAATGTACAGGAAGTACAGGAAGTTTTTCTGCTAGAATATTTTGTTGCATTTACTGTCACTGCCAAAGCATAGGCAATATTGATTGTAGCAATAAGTATTCTAATACCACAGTAAAAATTATAACATCTGCTTTTCAAACTTAATACTTTTAATGAAGTGATGTAATATCACGTCATATGAAGACATAAGGTGGCGTGGAGTCATGTCATATAGGATATTGGATCATAAGTAGTCTTGTCATACATGTAAACAGGTGATGTAACATGACTTACGTTATTTGCAAAACATTTTATGCTACTGCATGTATTGTAAAAGATTGTACATCTGTTCAGTGTAGATATAAAATAAGTTGTTTTGTCTAATTATTTTTGTCATTATTACTAAATAATGATTTGTAACCGATTTTCACATTTCTACTAGCGTTAACGTGTTCAGCACCCAAATAAACATGTGAGACGATACCTCACATGCATATGCAGTTCACATCCATACACATCAAAGATGGCGTCCATTTTCCAAAATGGCCACTCACACAGACCATCACCCAACTTTTTTCAATCACCAGGCCATTAAAAACTTACATCAAATGAGTTATTCTCTGGTGAATGTATGACACACAGAAGTACATGTTCAGCTACTGCATTACCATCAAAAACGTTAGTTATAGTATTTTCATGTTCAAAGTATTCTTGCTAGCCCTCTATTAGCTCGAAATGGATATGCTTAGGATTTTCTGAAAAGTGGGAATCAATTCTTTCCATCACTTATAACCACAATTGATTAACTTATAGGGCCGTCCTACACCCAAGATGTAGCAACGAAAGCGTATGGCAATTTTCCGAATTCAAAGTGCTCTAGCGAGCCGTCTAATAGCCAGAAATGGACATGCTTAGAATTTTTTGAAAGGTGGGGATCTATTCTTTCCATCAGTCCTAACCGCAACTGTGCAGCTTAGGTACAAATACAAATATGGGCATTCCAATGAAATTCAAAATAGCCGCTACACCAATACTGCTACATCTTAAAATAGGCGTAGGACGGTCCCTATCTAAGTGAAACGATTTCGGTTAGGATTGATGAAAAGAATGGCTCCCTAAGTGAAACAATTTCGGTTAGGATTGATGAAAAGAATGGCTCCAACCTTTCAGAAAATCCTAAGCATGTCCATTTCTGGCTATTAGAGAGTTCGCAAGAGCACTATCAACATGCGCTTTTGCCGCTACGTATTTACCTATTCACCTTTAAATGGGCATTAGGATTGATGGAAAGTATAAATCCCTACCGTTCAGAAAAGCCTAAGCATGTCCATTTTGGGCTATTAGGGGGCTTGCAAGAGCAATTTGAATTCGAAAATCATTGTATACTTTCACTGTTATGTCATTACCTCTTTAAATGTCATTAACTTTAAATGGGCGTACGACGTCCCTACCTCAGGTAAACAACGTTGGTTAGGATTGATGGAAAGATTAGATCCCCACCTTTCAAAAAATCCTAAGCATGTCCTAAGCATGTCATTAAAAGCTTTTGCCATCACACCATTACCTCTTCACTTTTAACTAGGCATAGATTGATCCTAAACATTTCAGTTAGGATTGTTGGAAAGAATAGATCTCCACCTTTCAAAAAATCCTAAGCATGTCCAATTCTGGCTATTAGAGGGCTCACAAGAGCACTTTGATTTTGAAAATCATCAAACCTTTTCGCCGTCACGTCATTACCTCTTCACCTTTAACTAGGTATAGGTTGTTCCATCTCTAAGCTAAACAATTTCGGCTGGGATTGATGGAAAGAATAGATCCCAACCTTTCATAAAATTTTAAGCATGACTATTTCTGCCTATTAGAGGGCTCGCTAGATCACTTCGAATTCGAAAATCGCCATACGCTTTCGCTGCTACCTCTTCACCTTTAAATGGGCGTAGCACGGTCCTTATCTAAGTTAAACAAGTTTTGCTATGATTGATGGAAATAATAGATCCGCACCTTTCAGAAAATCGTAAGCATATCCATTATGGGCTATTAAAGGGGTCGCAAAGACACTTTGAACAAGACAATCACTATAACTACCGTTTTTGGTGGGGTAAATCACCCCTCCACCTCCCTCTAGAGGATTTTTTGAACTTGCTATCACAGCTATTTTTTCCAGTTACTCTTCATATGCATTCATGCTTTTCACAGAAAGTGACAAATTCCATCAATTTTGGGCCCCAAGCAACCCAACTATACGAGTGGATGCATTGGGGCCACATTGACCTCTGTGACACCGTTTATTCGCCGAATCATTGACTCAGTTAAACAAAAAACGAATAGAACCTTTTTTTTTGTTGACAATTCTATACTCTACAGTTTCGGATTAAGAACATTTTGCCGGCCCTCAGCCTGGCCAGCTACAAATGGTTTCTTTGTGCCTAAAACATACTTAACCTGTTAATTTTGCATTACATTGTCCCCAATGGAATGTTCCCCTGGAGGTTTCTTCGGCTGTGCAGCCACCTGCTTGCATGCCCTACTGCTCCTGCGCGGTGCAGTCCACCCTTATAAAAGCGAGAGCGTGGACGCTTCCAGAATTTATTTTCATCTATTTATTTTGTTAGGCAATGACTCGAGAGGGGAGGCAGGGCGGGATTAGGATAAGTATGTTTTAGGCAAAAAGAAAGCCAGAGGGCCGGCCGGGCTGAGGGCTAACGGCTGCCGGGCTGAGGGCCGGCAAAATGTTCTTTATTTGCCAAAACATATTAACCTGTTAATTTTGCATTAACAGCAGACTTCATCAAAGCTAGGTAGCGGGCACCGCCGTGACGGGCGCCCTGGGCTGCAGGCAGGCTTTCCCTCAAAAAATTTTCAAAAAATTTCGCACTTTATTCAGAATGTTAAGAAAACAAGAATTTGGATCTCTTTCGTAGGGATTGGTGGCCCTGAAAAGGACCGTTGTTTAGTGGGTCTTGCTTCCGTCTGGTGGGTGGCTTGCTTCCTTCATGGATGGCTTGCTTCTACTTCGTTCAAGTGCTTAAGGGGGCTTTACCACGGTTCTGGCTGCGATGATTGGTCCCAGCCGGTGTAGTTCCTATTCTTCTCTTGACATGTCCCTTAGGTAGTGGGAGGTGAAGGTTGATTGGCGACGCTAGGATGCTGCTGCCAGGATCTCTTCAATTGGATTGGGGTTGTGGTGGGCCCATGAAGTGGAGATTGCTCTAACTTCATGAGCCGTCACTCTCATGCTCTTGCTCCGTTTGTCGTAAGCCGCTTCGATTGCCTTTTTTATCCAGCGAGATACCATAGCCAGGGAGGTTTCGCCGGATTAGGAGTCAATTGGAGGAAGAGTTGGTTTCTTCCTTTGCGGATATCGTCGTGTTGGATTTGGGCTAGATAAAAGCGTAGAGCTCTGACAGGACAAAGGAGACGTTCAGGTTCGTTTCCGATGATGTTTGATAAGGCCGGGAAGGTGATTGGTTTGGACGGTTTAAATGGTTTTTGGGTTTTTGCTCTGAAGGTTGCTCTTGGGTGGAGAGTTACAGAGGAGTAATTGGGTTCGAAAATGCAGTAGGCTGGGTCGGCCAAGAGGGCTTGGATTTCAGAATAGTGTAGGCTTGCTGCAAGAGTTACAAGGAAGACAGCTCTCTCCACCTTATGACACGGAAAACTATCTTGCATTGGTTCATAGGGTTCCTCCATTAAGGATTGTAGGACAAGGGATAGGTCCCAGTCGGTTACAGTTCATCTGGTTGTTGGGCGTTCGTTTTCGAAGGACCGAAGTAATGCTGAGATACGTTAGTCGTCAAGCAGGTTTGTTTTGTTAGCCGCTCTGAATACTGAGTTAAGTGCAGAACGGCAGACAAGGATTGTTGAGCCTTTTAATTTGTCACTGTTGAATAGGTCACTGAAGAACTTTAAGAGGTCTGGTAAAGGGGGGGGGGGAGGTCGATTGGATTAATTTTCCCTGAGATACACCAATGAATGCATTTAGACCAGTGACTGTCGTACATGCGGTTTGTTGAGTCTCTGGTTGCCTTTGAGGTGATGCGTTCGGCCTCTTCAAGATGAATTCCAGCCTTCTTGAGTTTGATGATAGTAGCCACCCGTGTAAGTTGAGGTTTGCGAGATTCAGGTGTAGCTTTGACCCTTTCTGTTGAGATAGAAGATCTGGTAGAAGAGGCAGGCTTCTTGGAGTGTCTACTGCTAGGTCTAGAAAGAGTGGAAACCATGCTGCTGTGGCCAAAGTGGGGCTATCAGGAGGAAGAGGCTGTGGCTTTCTTTTTTTCTGAAGGACCTGCGGTAGTAATTTGAAAGGAGGAAATAGGTATGCGTACAGGTTGTACCATGGAAACGTTAGGGCGTCCACTGCCAATGCCCTTCTGTCCGGGATCGGACTATTGTAGGGAGGAAGTCTGGCATTGTGTTTCGTGGCGAATAGGTCTAGCATCGGTGTGCCCCAGATGTTGAAGAGATATTCACAGGTGGATTTCTTGAGGCACCATTTGCCCGATGGTGGTTTCCGGCGTGACAGAGTCTGCAATCACCTTCCATTGCCCGGGATGTGTAACGGCAGTAGGGTGATGTTATTCGGAATGCAAAGGTTGAAGATTTCTGAGGTCAGACTGTGCAAGGATCTTGATTTCATTCCTCCTCTTTTGTGGATGTAGGCCAGGGCTGTCGTGTTGTCGGCTTGGACCTGTATTACTTGGTTTTGGATTTGGAGTACTAAATGTTGGAGGGCAAGAAGAATTGCACGTAGTTCGAGGATGTTGATATGGTCCTTGTTGATTGACAGCCATAGACCTGATATTTCTTGGTTGTCCAGGTGGGCTCCCCAGCCATCTTGCGATGCATCGGTGAAAATAAGGCGATCGGTTGAGGGCTCGTGGAGGGGCATCGTCTTCGTGAGGTTCGTTATGTCTGACCACCATAGGAGGGTTTCGAAAGGAAAATCTTTGTCGAAAGGTTTCTGTTTGTCCGGGTGGTCTTGGTTGATAGACCAGTTGTCTATACGATAGTGGTGGAGAGGCCTGACCATCCATCGGCTGTAATGGACGAGGCTTACCAGTGCGTCCATCTTCCCGATGAGGGAGTTTATCCCAGGGTGAAAAGCACATTTGATTGCGAAAGAGACGGATGTGTTGCAGAAGGTCTTGGATTCGTTCTAATTAGGGAAAGATTGTTGCCAATCGTAGATTGAACACAACTCCGAGAAAGGTGAAGGACTGAGCTGGGGTTAGACGGACTTTGTTTGATTCACACTGAATCCCAGTTGGTTTAGCAAGGAGATTGCTATGTCTCTGTTGAGGACGAGTTTGTGTGGGTCTGGGTTGTTGAGCGCCCAATCATCCAGGTAAGCGCTGGTTTGGATTTGTTGCTGGTGAAGGTGTGCTAGGATTGGTTTCAGGACCATGGTGAAAATTCTTGGTGCTGCGTTTAACCCGAAGGGAAGACAGCGGAATTCGTAGACCTTTTGGTTGTAGATGAAGCGAAAGAGATGGGATGTTGCCGGGTGAAGAGGGACGTGAAGGTAGCCGTCTTCTAAGTCGATTGAGACTGTCCAGTCGTTTTGTTTGCATGAAAGACGGATTTATTCTAAGGTTTCCATCTTGAAGTGGTCGTTGAGAATGAATTTGTTTAATGGTTTCATGTTGAAAATTAGACATAAGCCTCCTGATTTCTTTGGGTGGGTGAATATCGTGCTGCAGAATCTCGGTCTGGGGATGTGGCATTGTTTGATAGCATTCTTTCGTAGGAGTTCCGAGACCTCGAAAGAAAGGGATTCTGAAATTGGCGGGGTGAAGTTCCAGGGAGGGAAGGCTGACAGCGGCGGTTGTGCTAGAAATGTTGGACGAAAGCTGTGTTTTATTATTCAGAGAATTTCTGACTTGTGAGGTAGGTGTTGCCAGGCCGGGAGAAAGTGGCGAAGTCTTGCGCCGACCGGATAACAGGAGAGGTGAAAGGCATCATTGCTGGTTTTTGCGAAAGGAGCTTCTGCTCTTGGTGACGAGTGGTGGCTGCGGCGAGCAGGAGTTGAGGCACGCTTGTGCTGGTTGCGTTGGGCGGAACGAGAGCGTGGAGGGTCGCCACGAAATGGCTGCGAGAGTCTTGGTTGAGAGGAAGTGCTTTCGTTTGTGTGGTTTGAGGATACGGGATTGCCTGTTGGATGGCCTGTTCCTGTGAAAGGGGCGATTCGATGAAAGGTTGTGTCTTTGTGGCTTTGGTTTTCTGGAGATGTCTAGGTATAGAGCCAGAGTCAGGATCAGCCCTCGGAAAAAGGTGTCAAGACTCGTGGATTGGTTGGTTATGGTGACGAGTCGAGACGTTCAAGTTGTTAGCAGACGAAATAGCTATTTCCCAGGGGACGCTGTTGTTGAACAAAGCCCTGGTTGCTCAGTTGAGTGAATGGTAAGTCGCAAAACTGGCTTTTTGAAACAGTTGAGAAATGAGTGACGAAAGGTTGCATATTTCTTCTGGGCTAGCCACACTTTTCACAGAAGGCATTGACGGCTGTGTTTAGTACATCGGCCTGCGAAGCAGCTCGTAGACTCAAACGGAGACATTTGTCGTTTTCGAAGAAGACGTAAGTCGGGATTTCAGCTTTCTTCGGGATGGAAAAAGCCGTAGTACCAAAGTCCATTTTCATTTCCCTGCAAAGGAATTCACATTCAGAATAGGTCTCGAAATTGCGAGGGTTCGTGGCACCCTACCCGAGTGGACAAAAGAAGCTGTGTTCACGGCCAGAACGAGGGGCTGGTGGTTCTTTGTCCAGGATTAAGGGATCACTTTTCCTGCGAAGAGAACCCTCGTTGCGGAGTAGGCCCGTCAGAAGGGTGGTCAATTGGCCGAGGAGATTACGAGGCTTGGGGTCCTTGTCGCGGAGAGTGAAGCCAAACCTGGTTTTCAGCCCTCTGTTCATGATGCGGATTGCGACAGTTTGAAGAGAAAGCAGTATGGGACATTTTCTTCGACCGTTTTAAGAAGCGATGCCAGCGGGATAGTAGGGTCGTCAGCCGAGTCGTCCTCTTCTAGGACGATGGATGGTAAGCGACGAAAGCAGGGTTCGAGTCGGCGGGACCGGGGGTGGGTTTCCCGGGGAAGGCCTTGAAGTGGCAGGAGGCGAAGTCGTCTTTCGTTCTTGACTGTATCGGGTGAAGAATGAAGGCCGCGCTTGAGGCTTTCATGGCTAGTAGTGGACGCTACCCAGTCCTGGGTACGGGCATGGCGGGCAGAAGAAGTGCACGACCGTGGCGCATCGGATTGTCTTCCATTTTACCCTGGAGAGCATCATGGACGATGTGGTGGACCTCACTGTGGGTGACGCTACGGCCCCTGCGGGAAGAGCTCGACGATAGGTCCAAAGGAGAGTTGGAAGCTGGTGGCGGGTTGGAGGCTGCAGCAGCTCGACGAAGATTTTTCTTTGCTTCACGATAGTTTTCTTTCGCTTGTTGGAGTTCTAAACGGAGTGACGAAAGATCCAATGGTGAAGCGGGAGGAGTACGTTGGGAGGCTTGAAGCGGGGACTCATCTTGCATTTGTACATCGATGAAAGGAGCATCTATGAAAGTTGCGGGAAGGATCGGCTCGTCAGCGGCAAGGTCCAAAGCAGAGACCCAGCGGTGACCGAGGACAAAAAAAAGAGCAAGACCACGAGGGCGAGTGGCAGATGAAGAGGAGGCTTTGGGTGCGGTAAATCCCTCTTCGGTAAATCCAAATTCCGACGAAAGGCGGGGAACCAAGGAGCGGATGACGCGTAGAAACCTCTGGAGGAAAATGAATGCCGGAAGCATCAGCGCTCTCGCTTTCATGAGGGAGGACTGCGCTGCGCAAGCGCAATAGGGCATGCAAGCAGGCAGCTGCGCAGCCGAAGAAACCTCCAGGGGAATATTCCATTGGGGACAATGTAATGCAAAATTAACAGGTTAATATGTTTTGGCAAATAAGAAAACATATTTTATGCAGCCATTTCCACGATATATATTCTTCTACACCGTTTATTGGCTAAATCATTGAATCTACGAAAAAAATAAATAGAACATTTTTGTAGAAAATTTTATGCTGTACATTTTTGGACAGAACATATTATTTTCCTGCCCGCGCAACTGTTACCGAGATATATTGAAAAAAAAAAAACTATATCGGGCATCATGTTTCCAAGATGACGGCATTAGCACAACACGGAAAGCGTAGTACTACTTTTAGAGTGTTGAACCTAAGACCATTACGAACATCTGTGCCAAAAATTAGCTTATTATGAATTCTTCAGCGATTCGACCTAAATTTGGTATAATTTGACTGGACTAATAATAGTTGCACTGTCCTAAAAGAGCAATTTGATCAGAAATCAATGTGCGATCATCTATTTGACGAATACAAATGGTTTATAAATAGTTTCATTTAATGTAAATTTAATGTAATGTTTAATTTCATGTAAATGAAACTCTTATTTATTAGTTTATTTAATAATTGCATCGCACAAAAAAAAGCAACTTTATCAGAAATCGGTGTACGGTGACCTATTAGATGAATACGAATGGTTCAAATTAATATTAACGAAAATAAAACGCTTGTATTTGTTTTATACATCGCCCCAAAAGAAAACTTTATCAGAATACAAATAGTTTATAAATATATTAATGCAAATAAAAGACATTTATTAGTTTATATAGGCCTAATAGTTGTATCGCCGTATACCAGCAACTTGATCAGACATCGATGTGTGGCCACCCATTTTATGAATACAAATGGTTTATAAATATATTAATATGAAGACATATTTATTAGGTTATATAAAATTTGTACCTCCTTAAAAGAGCAACGAGATCAGAAATCAATGTGTGGTCACCTATGTGATACAAAGTGTTCGATGATATTAATGAAATAAAACACATGTATACGTTTATTAATTGCCCTAAAAAGAGCAACTTGATCAGAAAGCCACGTGTGTTACTTGGTTGACAAATGGTTTATAAATATATCAGCCTAATGCAAATAAACACATTTATTTATAAACAAACATCTGTCATAGCATCCGGGAAGTACAGTTTCGTTTCTCTTCACATATTTAATAGTTACATCTTAAAAACGTCATAAAATTTACCTTGGAAGCAGTGGCATAAATAATTTTTTTTTCTTGGAGGGGGGGGGGGGGCAAATTAAACATTTGTGCGCCCCCTTCGCCTAGTAGTGTGCGTGTACAAGAATACGCTTTGTTTCTTTGTTATGACAATTTTTTTTTCCAGTGGTGGTTGCTGTAGACCATATGTTCTCTCCCTCCTCCCCCCACGCAACTTCCTGCTGTATATTTGTATAAAGATCTGGCCAAACTCTCAGGCTCTCAGGGCCAAACTCTCAGGGTGTAGCCCCAGATCAAAAATAAGACAAAGTCTTACGAACATGGGTCCGGGACCGGAAATGCACCCTCTTTAGTTACGACCCCACAAAGTTAGGAGTAAACGTTGAAATTTCCCACCTAATCTTTCCAAACAACTACAATTGGCGTGGCACATCCTTCTGGCAATTTCATTACTTCATAATGTAAATGTTATTTTTGATGGCCCACAACTTTCTGTGGACGGGCCGTATGGAGGTATAGTAATGCTGATTTTTGGCCTAACCGAAAAGAAACTGTCTGCACAAACTGTCTGTTTTTGCGCAGAGATGTTCTACAATTATGTCCCTACCCTAAAACATAATGATGCCACCTTGGCACCCTTGGGGAATTCAAGATTGGCGACAACAAAACGGTTTGTTTGCTTCTAGCGTCTAAACCGTTCATCCTATTGAAAATTAACTGGTTACCAATTAAGTTAAGAATAAAATTTCTTTCAAAAACGGTTCTATTCATATTTTTGGAAAAATTAATCCTTCTTGCCGAAATTCGTTATTTAAGTTATTTTAGGCCGTTAACGCACGTTACGTATACAATTCCTGACTTTAAACAGCTGCAGTACTCGTTCTAATTTGGATAAATGGACATGATTAGGCTTAAATGAAAGATGAAGATGTATACTTTCCAACAAGAGTAATTAAAACGCTTTACATTAATCAGGACCTAAGGTACGGCAGTTTACCAACGTTGTAGCTCTCTGCTTTTTGCTGTAATTTTCCATAAGTTCCATCTTTAAACAGCTGCAGTACCCGTTCTAAGTCGGATAAATGGACGTGATTAGTAATTAAAACAATTTATATTAATCAGGA